>JAPDDN010000327.1:0-27500 GCA_027422405.1 Ptychobarbus kaznakovi
CACAGACAAAGGAACTTGAACGATACCGTTCAACAGAGTACACACAGGTTAGACTGTTTAACAAAAGGTACTGTGTAACACAAACCCAGGCTCTAGGACCTCACAACAGTCACCTAACACACCTAAACATGCTCAACAATCACATACTGGGGCAGGAGGAAAGACTCTCAGCTTTATCCACCAGCTCCCGTCTCATCAACCAATCAGGTCACCCCCAGAGCGTGCTTTTAATTAGACACAGCTGATGCTCATACCTGTCTGAAGAGATGACCGAAAGAGAGAGAGAAAACAACCAGAGAGGGAGTACAAAACAAATACAACCACATTGCAGTAAATAAATAAACGGTGACCACATACATCACAGGGAATTAAACAAATACGTCCTGGGACGTAACAGTATATACACAACAATAAAAACCCTGATGAAAACAAGAATTCAGTGTAGTGAAATGAAATGCATTCAGAAGTTTGAAAGCAGAAGAATAACTCAGGGTCCAAAACACACGTCCTCCTCCAAGTCACAGTAACCGGACTGCAATTACCTGAATCCTCCACACCCCACGAGACACGTGCCCTCTCTAGTGCGTCTCTCCTCCTGATCTCCATACAGCCTGTTCTCTCGGTGGCCTGTGGGATTCATTATCCAGATTCTCCATCCATCTCTCCCCCTGCAGCAGTGTTTTGCCCTGGAGCGCTGTATCTATAATTCATCCTTTATCTGGCCCTCACACTCGTGTTTGGTGCTCTACACACTCATTATCCACATCACAGGTGCCGCCGGACTGCCTCGCCGCTCTAATGCTCATCTTTGAGAGCTGGTCGTGCATCACCTGTAATCCGAGTAAACATGGGTCTTTTCTCAGCTACAGTGATAGGTTTCATGGGTCGTAGATGCCTGGATATCTGCTTTAAATGTCTGAGAAATTACACTGGATGAGATGTTGTTCAGATTCTCTTCAGACGGTTGCTCCATCGTTGATCTGAAAGACAAAACTGAAGGTTTATATAAATATCCACTATAGCGCCACTTGTGGCAGCACTGAGTAACTGCGCTGTGCACTGCATTTTTATCTTAACCACTAAAAAAAATATCTAAACACTGCAAAACAAAAGACTTTTCTTAGGAAGTGAAGCGACACGAGATATTACATCTTATTATTAAATAATAATTGGCACATTAGTAAATCATATATATATATACACTATATTGCCAAAAGTATTGGCACCCCTTCTAATGAGAGGTTTGACTACTTTAGTAATTTCCATGAGTACAAATCTTAATGTTTAAGCATATAATGATATTCTAGGGAATCTAATGTTATAGCAGGACTCTTTTCTACTCTAACATGACAGTGTCTCTGTGTATAAGACAAGGATCAAAGAGAAATGATGATTCAGTCAGTGTGGAAGAACTTGACTGGTCTGCAGAAAGCAGCTGAACACCTCTGGTGTGACTTTAAATGAGCCACAGACTCATCACCAAACACTAATGACTTGTACATATGGGTGCCGTCATTTCAAACACTTCAAAACTGGTGCAACAGAGGCGGAAATAAAAATTTTAAGTACATGAATTATGTTTCCATATAATGTGGAGAGTTTGCAAGGTTATAAATTAATATTGATATCTGGGTCTGTTGATGACTTGAAAATATAACGTATGGTGCTGTTAACTGATTTCCAACACAACACCACAAATCACTGTTCTACAGAACTGAACAGGTCACATATTCTTGTTTGTTTGACCGATGAAAGAGAGTCATACGTGTTTGAAATGACACGAGGATGATTAAATGAAGACAGAAAGCTCATTTTCATTCATCTGACTGACACTTTGCCCTCAGGACGGTGAAGTCTGTCCTTCAGCTCATTTCTGATCACCTTCTCTGCTGGTCCGAGGTCAGAAAGATTAGCACAAACATCTCCGATGACAAGCATCACAATCCTGGTACTATTTCCAGCCCTTTGCATCACATCGCTGTCACCAGACTGCATTCCCTCACGTCAGAACGAACCCTTTATATTCACTGATGCATCCCTGAACTTTTGACCAGATCAATCAAATGCATCTTCAACTCGGCTTTTGCTTCTGAACTTAAACGTGCATTAAAATCATCACAACGTTGCTTAATATTACATCAGCAATATACTGTCAAAATACATCATCCAGCGCTGGATCACAGGAATATTCATGCTTCAGAGTATTAGACATAAAAGGTCTTTGTGCTTGCTTTTAATAAGAGCAGGTTGAACCTTTGAACCTCCAGTGAAGCTAAACACATCCACACATTGAACCTCATGAGCACCACATGATCATGATGATCTCCATTCAGAGCAGCTCTGTGATTGAGTTAACCTCTCAAACAAGGTTAGAGAGAAGACGAGGAAAACAAAGAGCGACAGAGGAATGCATTCGAATAACCAGATGAACATAAACACCTTTGTGTTCCTCCTGATGCTCTTAAGGACAGTTAAAGGGACAGTTCAGCCCAAAAACAATCATCCTCGAGTCGTTTAAAACCTGTTTGACCTTCTGAGGAACACAAAAGAGATGAGCGTTTCAGCTTTTTAATACACGAATCCACTCCTCTTTTTATTCCAGTAAGTGGTGAGATATTTTGCTAATAAAATATGTTTGTGCTAGAAGAACCAATATGGCAAAGAAACATTTTAAATATATGTTGTAAACAGCGAGGCTCAATTAAATTGAGGTTTCTTGAAATTTTAATATATGTGACCCTGGACCACAAAACACAAAATAAGGGTCAGTTTTTAGAAATTCAGATTTATACATTATCTGGAAATATTTCCATTGATGTATGGTTTGTTATGATCGGACAATATTTGAAAATCTGGAATCTGAGGGTGCAAAAAAATCTAAATATTGAGAAAATCATCTTTAAAGTGTTCAAATTAAGTTCTTAGCAATGCATATTAATAATCAAAAATTAAGTTGTGATATATTTACGGTACAAATATCTTCATGGAACATGATCTTAATATCCTAATGATTTTTGTCATAAAATAAAAATTTATAATTTTGACCCATACAATGTATTGTTGGCTATTGCTACAAATATAGCTGTGCTGCTTATGACTGCTTTTGTGCTCCAGGGTCACAAATATAGTTTCAACCTTCATATACATAAAGAGATGTACAGCTTACATGTGGGCTTCATTCATTATTATTTTTATTCAAATGTGTTACAAACAATGTGACATATGTAAACGTATTTACTTGGATTGAAATATATGGGGGGCCAAAATATATATATATATTTTTTTTAAATATATATTTTCTAGGACTGTTCAAAGATTAATATTATCCAAAATAAAAGTTTGTGTTTACATACGTGTGTGTGTGTGTGTGCGGTGTTTAATATATTTATTTGTTTAATATCTAAACATTCTTAAACCAAGCAACATGACATCATACATAAAGTCTTGTTTTTAGAAAACTGTATCAAAATTAAGTGAGTTTATTCTTCATATATCTGCCAATAAACAATAAAACACCTTTTTTATGACTTTATATCTTGAGTAATTTTGCTTCACAAGTATATGTATCTTGATTTAAGAATATTTAGATATTTGGAAAATCATTGTTTTAGCAGTGCACTATATTCTGAAGTCTTTATGCAAAACAGCTTCACAATAATAAACATGAAATATAATGTTGTACATTAACAGCGTAACATTCATTATATAATATAAAACCGGTTTGAGCTGTAAAGCACCTCTACTTTAGACAACAGTGTCATTATTCAGCTCAACATTTAGTTCAGTGTTGATTTCTCAATGTCATCAATTATGAATTTGGCTATTTATCAAAGATAATAGCTTCATTAATCAGCTCATCTAACAGTGTCAGCGCAGTTAAAGTGATAACATCCCAGGTATCTAATCAAACATGTTTATCATACAAGAAAACAGTGCTTCGCTCAGCCAAACGCGTCACTGTTAATGTGAACATAACGTCTTTTATTTGACATTTCCTTCCTGATCAGACACGCTCGTGTAACCGTGTTGAAGTTAGCATGCTGTGTTCTCAGGCCTAAAAACACTGAAGGATGAAGAAGAGGAAACGGTGCACAGCAGAATGAGTTTAAACATGCTGAAGCAGCGGATCACAGCGAATCCAGGAGATATGACGTGTGTTTCTACACACTGGTTTCTCTGGCTTTATCAGAGCCGGCGCGCCACAGAACACCTGAGACGTAACGACATCTGTTAGCAATACTGACCGTACAATGCTATGGCCTTCTCAGGACTTTTAATAAATGATAGGCCACATGAATACAGACCTGTATGTAAAGTCTGCTCGAGGAGGAGGGTAAAAACATTGAGGATTCATGTCGTTTAGACACAATCTGCCATTAATTACAGCTCAAGATCTCCCTTCAGGACATTTCCATGCTCATAATGTTGAGTACCATAGAAAATAATTACAGCTCTGCTGTCGTTTTTAAAAGCAACTATTTTAGTTTATTACACTGTAAAATATTGTGTTTTTAATTGGAGTGTTTTACAATATGTGACCGTCTCTGTGAAAACCCAGCTAAAGTCATTTTTTGTGATTTGCTTTTTTCTACAAAAAATCATCCTTCATACGGTAAAGAACATTCTGTGATTTATACCTTTATATCTTTAATATTGACTGAGTAAGGTCATGTCAAAGATTGAAATTATAGTGAAATTAATGGCAGAAATCAAACTTTAATGCTTGTTTTCTCATAATTAGATTTTTAGACTTTAGCCTGGATTTCACAGAGAGGGTCATATATATATATATATATACACTATTTCAGTCTTTCTACTTCACATTTAATTAAATGCATTATTATTTCTTTCAATAAATAGTTGACTGTTCAACTAAATTTAAGAAAACAGTTTTTGGACAATCAGCTTTTTCAGTTATGACAGAAAGATGGATTTAATACCTGTTTAATTAGAGAGTGTGCAACATTTAGTATTTTTAAAACTACGCTTAAAGTATGGCTTAAGGAAAATCAAATATGTGATCGATTGTTTATTTTAATGGCGTATGATGTGATATTGTATTGTTTTTGACTGAACATGGTAATTTTGTAATAACACCCCCCCCCCCAGGGACTGCAGATGCAAATTAGCTTTATATCTAACTCTGGCACATCGTCCCTGTATAAATAAATGAAATAAACTTAAACTATGCGATTGTGAAATGTACTAGACATTTCTGAGTGAAAACAGTTTGGACACCAATGTTTTTGATCCAGAAAAGGTTTCAAAAGCAGAAATGTGAATCATGCATGAAACCTTTTGTGCGGTTGATCCTTTTTCAATGTAAAACTACTTGTGTTGTTTGGTTATGAATTACCAATGTTATTTTCATCAGAAACATACGGTGGGAAAATATATTTGTAAATGTTTTTAATCACGATTAATCACATCCAAAATAAAAGTTTGTTTACACATATGTGTGTGCGGTGTATAATTTACTTGTTTTCCAGTAAATATCTAAATATTCATAAAACCAAGCAAAATGACATCATACATAAAGTCTTGTTTTTTAGAAAACTGTATCAAAATTAAGTGAGTTTATGCTTCATGCCAATGGTGTCATAAAAATAAACATAATTTAAAGAGAAATCAAGTTTATTTTACTGACGCCACTTGCAGATTTTTATTTGAGAGTAGATATCACGTATCATGTCAAAGTTACTGTGTTTACTGCTTTTTATGGTCATGAAATTGAGTTAAATATTGGATTATTGAAATTGAAATATCGAATAATACACAGATACTGTCAGTAAGGTATTTATGGCTGCTTGTTTCCACCACTGAATAAAATTAAAGAAGGTCATTTTGATTTTAACCTTGCAATTATGACATTATTTCTCAGAATTATGAGCAGATATATACAAGATATAAACTTGCAATTGTGATAAAATTGTCTTTTTTCCTCAGAATTGGACTTTATAGCATGCAATCTCACAATTCAGACTTTTTTGCTCACAATTGTGATATAAACTCGAAATAAAGTTTGTTTTGCAAGATTTTTTCTGTAAAATAAAATAAAAAAAGTTTTTTATTTTTAATTTTTCTGTATATGTATTTTTATTCAGTGGTGTAAATGGGCTTCCATATCACACTACCGTCACACAATGTTCATGTATTGGGCCTGTCCTCTTTAAACAGTTTGTCTGGTCCCATAGACTTACACTGTGAATGCCTTAAAGCAAGAAACTCCAGATCTCAGAAACTCAAAATACTTTAGATAAACAGAAATGAAAACAGACAAAGCTAGCATGAAACTGCGGCAGTGGAAATGAATGCACAGAAGGATAAACCCCGATTCAAAGCACAGTTGTGATTATTCTCATTCATTTGTTTTGTGAAAGAATGAAGTCTTTCACGGCAGAGTCTCGGCGCACGTGCGATGGTTTGGGAGCGAGCTATGAATAATAGATTTGAGGCCGTTGCCTCCTGTGGCGAGGTGATCGCTTAATTAACCATGATTAGCACAGCTCAGACCCCCAACACTACCACACAACTCATATTTCATATTCAGCGTGACCTACTTCATTTAGGGTAGAGTTATGAATATTGACTTTCTGTGCTGAACACCTCCAGTCTGAGAAGAGTTTTAATAGCAAAGGTTGATCAAATCAGGAGAATTAATCACTATTCCCATGAGCAGTTAAAACGACCGGATAATTAGTCAAACAATATTCCTGTCATTATTTATTTGATCAGATTACACACGTGTATAGTTTATTTCTAAGCACTTTATTTCAGTTTTTGAATGAATCTTTTAAAATAATTTCAATTAGTGTGACAACAAAATATCTTAAAAACAGATTAATTTAACTAAAGCAACAAAACAGATTCAGAGAATAGTTGATTTTCCTTAAAATGGAAACGAACTGATTCACTAAAACGAATCAGCAACTGGTTGAGAAGAAATTAATGCTTTTATTAATTAAGGATGCATTAAATTGATCAAAAGTGACAGTAAAGACATTTATAATGTTATAAAATATTTCTATTTCAATTAAATGCTGTTCTTCTGAACTTTCTTTTCATCAAAGAATCTTGAAAAATAAAATGCATCACGGTTTCCACCGAAATATGAAGCAGCACAACTGTTTTCAACATTGATAATAATCAGAAATGTTTCTTGAGCAGCAAATGATTTCTGAAGATCATGTGACACTGAAGACTGGAGTAATGATGCTGAAAACACAGCTTTGATCACAGAAATAAATTACAGTTTAACACATATTCATATAGAAAACAGCTATTTTAAATTGTAATAATATTTCACTATTTTTACTGTATATTTGATAAATAACTTGGTGAGCAGAAGAGACTTCTTTTAAAAACTGTATCAGGAAATCAATGATCAATGGCACAAACGGCTCACTGAGAACTGAATTTGACGTCAGTGATCCGAACAGCTGAATCCAGGACATGTTTTAGTGAATCATTTGGTGCACCAGAACAAATCTTGTGTAACTGGGACTGTCCTGGTAAACGGGATGCCTGGTCATTTTACCTACATTGTAATTAAGAAACTGGGTTTGTGGTCAGTGTCAAGTACAATATGCATTGATAAACGTAGAGAAAAGGAATCAAACACATCAAAAGATTCACTGAATCAAATGTGTTCTGACTCCACAGGAAGTGAACGACTCTCTCGGAATGCTTCCTAATCACAGCTGTTGGTCTAAGTGCACTTGAAAGGATGTTTTCTCCTCCTTCACTACGGGCCGTTTTTGACAACCCTGATCCATTAGTCCAACAGGGCTGCTTTGTACCTCACCAAGAAATAGAAAAGGCGCTAGAGCCTTTTGTCGTGCAAATAACACCGGAATGAGCGCTTAATGGTGTCCCGCCGTGGGTCTACAACTCTCAACATGTTAAAAACCTCAGTGACAGGACTGAAAAATGCTGCAGTGCTTCCTGCGGATCAAACAGAGACAGATAGAAAGGAAGGGATCTGTCGGCACATCGGCTCATGCTCACTCTTCTCTCTTTGCTCTGGCAGCGAAAGCGAATCCTGGCTGACCGACCGGATCTGATAACAATCAGAGCTCGCAGAATTCCCTGAGAAGAGCGTGAGACACCGAGGAGCCTGATCTCGCCCGGCAGGTTTCTCTCCTTTACACAGCACACAACACGACTCTCTCTCTCACACACACACACACACACACACAACACACAACACACACACACACACACACACTCACACACACACACACACACACTCACTCCACACCACTCACACACTCACAGTCACACTCTCACTCACACCCACACACTCTCTCTCACTCTCACACACACACACACACACACACACACACACATCTCACACACACACACACTCACACACACCACACACACACACACACACACACACAGTCACACACACACACACACACACACACACCACACACTCTCTCTCTCTCTCACACACACACACACCACACACCACGCAAGACACTCGCTCTCTCTCTCTCACACACACACTCACACACTCTCACCACACCACACACGCACTCTCTCTCTCTCTTTCTCTCACACACACACACACACACACACACACACACACACACACACACACACACACACACAACACACACACACACACACACACACATGCACACACACACACACACACTCACGCTCCACACACACACACACAACACACACACACACACACACACACACACACACACACTCACACACACACACACACACACACACACACACACACACACACACACACACACACACACACACACACACACACACACACACACACACAAACTCTCTCTCTCTCTCTCACACACACACACACACACACACACACACAGAGGAAAGAGAGAGCAGTGTTGACAGCTTAACCTCTGGGCTCAGATACGGATCTGTGCTGACAGACTGAACTAGAACTGTCACACGCCTGATGGATGTCGTCTTCTCGTTTAATAACGCCTTCCCCATGCATTAAGGTTTGTTACGCCCTCGTTATCAGCAACCTCCGATCTGGATGCATTTTCTCCACAGGCTTCAAAAACTTTCCTTCTGACGTTTAACGCTATAAAGCCTAGTGTATCATATGTGACGAAGGCCTTTGGATGTTCGAAACGTGCTGTTAAACACAATCTACTCCTGTCGTCTGATTGAGTTTTATCCAGTAAAAGCTCTTTTAGTGTAATTGTACAAACGTCCTGCTTCATCTGGTGCTTCTCTTATGTTTCTGCTGTCAAATCTGGAGTGATTTTGATCAAGTAAGCGTCAGAATAACTGCAGTCAAATCTCCAGATGAACACTTTCTGAAGCAGCTCAGCTTTACTTGATTCTCCATCAATCGTGTTTTAGTCTCAAATCTGATCATCAGGATCTTCTGAGGAGCTTTACTTTCACTGAATGATCTTCATCTCACATCTTCTGAGGAGCGTTTATTTTTTCATCTCTCAATCAGCATTGCATTATATGTTTGGATCAATATCTTACTGAGAGATATTACTGGAGATATAGAGCGACGACTGATATTTAGATCATTTTATGTCAATATCTGCTGTACTGATATAAATATCTCATTGATTTACATCACAAGTTGCATATTTTTGCTCAGTTTGAGTCTCTGAATAAAACTGAGCTGTTTTTCCTATAATCAGACATTAAAGCCTGATTTATCAAAAGCAACACTCAACATAAAACAAATGTGCAATGTTTTTTAATGCATATATTTTGTCTATAGGTTCTATTTTAAAAACATGACTTTTCAGACTATTATTTGATATGTCAGGCTTTATCACAGCATCTTATCTCACGCTTTCTTAATATGACCTTCAAGAGTCTGCGTCCAAATCTGAACGCAGCGACCACGAGTGGAGTAACACAAGATAAAAATCACATGCTTACACAGCTAAACGCATCAAATTATTAGGAAATACCCAAAGCATGCTCAGCAAAAAGGGAATATTATAAAATATCTAGGGAAATGTGATCTCTCAAAGGTGCCTTAACAGAACGCCAAGACCACCTCGAACTGCTTTTAGAAGAGACCACACACAACACGAAGACAAGACTATTCAGCAAAGCATTTATTCAGCACACGGTCCTTGGCGACTCGCCGCACATATTCTGTGGTTTTGCAACAGTGAAACGAACCGAATGAAACGTTCATAAAGCCTCACCTCATTCTTATGCCTTCAGAAAACGTCCTTGGCTGCCTAAAAGTGAGCGGCAGAGTGACAGAAAAGCAATTTGCTGCCTTTCACTGCCAGTGGCTTATGAGATGTGGTTTATGGAGACAGATCTAGATTGGCGTACATGCCTCAAGGCTACACACGCTGAAGAAAACCGGACTGCACCAGAAAAATCCCTGCAATCATCTGAAATGGAGAGAAAATGGGTGATTTTAGTTCGAGAAGACAGTCTCTAGATTAAAATTATGTGCTCATCTATTAAAAAAAGCATGCAAAACCCTTGCATTTACAGACACAAACTCATTTCAGATGCAAGCTGACAGACTCTCGCTCTTTATTTAGACTGCGTTCCTGAATGCATTTAGCTAAACTAATTAGTAGTTCAGCAGCATCTGAGCGGTCGTGATGTGTTGCGGTTGGCTTTCTTTACCTCTTTGGTTAAAAAAGCCCAGGAATTACAACATTTGCAAGCCATCTGCATACTTAATATGCATGTCTGCATACTTCATGTTCATGCGATCCACCACAGATCTCCAGACAACAAACCACACGTCATTTCTTTTCCAAAAACATCCACACACCCAAAGATTGCTGCATGTAAACATCCATAATTACACAGAGGGATTTAGTGCACTAGTCATGTGGAATATTTTCTGTAATCATGATATGAGTTTACATACTTGATGTTTAATATACAGTATCATATTAAAAGGTCCCTGGAAAAATCACAATTTACACGACAAACTGAAAATGTGCAAATTGAAACATTAAGCATTGACACACAATCACAAATCATCGAAATGCATTGTAAAAAGTGCGTTTTGCACAGGATCAACTTTCATTTTTCGACTACACCCATACAGTACAAGCAAATAACCTTTCTCAAAGTCAGACTAGAAAGTTTCGGTCTGAGAAATGTGCATCTCAGATCAATTTCTGCTTTAATAATTGATTGTCTCGCTGTATTCTGCGTTAGCCAGTGGTTGACATCCGGGATACCTTTAGCTTCTCTGGGAATTAAAGCTTGTAATCAGACATGCAATGTGCAATTCTGAAAACACCTTTGTATTTCTCTTTTTTCCCCCGGATGAAAACTTCAAAGACGTCACAGCAAACCCTCACATCTTCAAGGTGAAACTGTGTGTACTCCATTTTATCAAGCTTGAGGAGAGACTCCAAGAGAATTAGCACAGAACAAATTAAATTGGTCTCATTGAGGCCTAGCGCTGTAAGACATTCATTTTTAATGCGGCGACTGCACCGCTCCACTCACAGCGCCGTCCTGATTTCTGATCAGCTTCTGAGCTAAAGCTTCACTTTCCACCCCGTCAGCTTAAAATAACAGAGGGAGCAGAATAAAACAAAGACTGAGAGTTCATCTGTTCGGTCCAAAACTTTCTGTCATTTACATACTATTAGTACTTGCATGCTAGTACTAGAGATGACTCTGAAGAGGAGATGGGAATCATAATGAATCATTGAACTTGACGATTTAATTAATTCAGTGTTTTTGAGAAAGCATCAAATAATAGTGTTTATTTAATATGAAGCACCAGTCAATCAATAATCATGCTGATTGCATACTTGACCAATCTAATGACTTGTGATTCAGTGAGTCGCATGTTAATTCAGTAACCACTCTGACTGATTCAGTATATGAGCGAGTCATTTTAGGCCGATCGCATATTTCCCTATGTAGTAGGTGAAAAACAGTATGTGAAAAGAGGAGCATGCAGTATATACACACACTTTTTAATGGTTTAGATGCATTAAGAATTGATTCATTCAAAAGATGCATTGAAAAGATTCCATAAAGGCCATGAAGCCATAAAGGCTGTGATATGTATTTGTTTTGCGTGTTTCGGGAAAATAAGATAAATACCAAATTAAATTGTTAAAGAAAAGACATCATATGATGTCTATCTAACTCTAGCACGCTCTATTCTAATTCTATTCTTTAAAAAAACATGCCTCTTTTAGGCTTGGACTCTATTCATTTACTAACTGCTTGTTTTCTTTAGAAAAAAACTAATGCTAGCTCTATTCTTTTTGTATTCTATCTATCCATTTTCTTTTTGATTATTATATAAAAAAAAAACGTGCTATGTGTACTGCACTGTAAAAAACTAAAAAGTTGAGCAAACTTAAAAGTTTAAGGCAACCAGCTTCAGCAGATGTTTCTCAACTTATTTTTTTAGGAGATTTTTGAGTCCTCTCAACTTTCTCAACTTAAAACAGCAAGCCGAGAAAACTCAAAAATCTACTAAAGCTGGTTGCCTTAGGCATAAACGTTTAAGTTCTCTCAACTCTTCATTTTTTACAGCACTGTAAAAAACAACAACAGTTGAACAGACTTAATAGTTTAAGGCAACCAGCTTTAGTAGATTTTTAGAAAACTCAAAAATCTCCTAAAAATTAAGTTGAGAAAACTCAAAAATCTGCTGAAGCTGGTTGCCTTAAACTTAAGTTTACTAAACTTTTTTTTACAGTGTGCGTTAAGCTAACTGAGACTTGCTATAACACTTGCATATCATTGCTCTTTTGTTGATTGATTGCTTCCATTGTCCTCATTTGTAAGTCGCTTTGGATAAAAGCGTCTGCTAAATGTAAATTAAATTTTTCTGCATGCAATTTAAATAAAAAATATTATTTGACTGTGCACGAATATGCAAGATAATGCAATGCATCTTTGAACAAGCATCACAAACCGCTGACCCCAGATTGCATTCACATCAACTAAGCGAGCTGAAAACTGAAGTCAGAACGACTCGAGATGCACTAAAAGCATGAAAGTGACATACGAGGCTTGCTGAAGCGAGGATTAAACGGCGTCCCAGAACACGCAAAGCACTTCTTGAAAGCAGTGCATACGTGCGAATCACACAAATGACTGGGGAGTCTTCAGATACAGGTATTATGAGATTATACAAGCTCTGGATTAACTTGTAAGAGCATACATACAGTATTTTGTGTTGCTAATGGGAGGTTTTGTACAGTGTGTTGACTGATGGATGATTTTACTGAGGATTTCAGAGGCAGCAACGAGAGACAAGTGCTTATTATACTGCTGCCCTTGAACTGATACATTTACATTTATGCATTTAGCAGACGCTTTTATCCAAGAGACTTACAGTGCATTCAGGCTATACATTTATTGTCAGTATATGTGTTCAATGGGAATTGAACCCACAACCTTTTGCGCTGCTAACGCAATGCTCTACCACTGAGCCACAGGAACATGATAAAACATGATGAAATAACTGGAGGGAAAACACAGAGAGAAGAAACAGGAGAAGGCTGTGAGTAAGGATGCAAATCTTCAGGAATTTAACCATTACTGTTCCTTTAAGACCCATGAAAACGTTTCACAAGAACCGGTTCATGAGAGTCATTTGTTTGTGATTCGCTGCTCGTGCTGAATGTTTGAGTTTTGTGCAACCAGCAAGGACAATACCACAGAAAGACGAGTTATGCATGGTCTTTGTATTATTTCAAAGTGCCTTTTTGCTCTCATCTCATTCAATTCACATTTAAAATATCACAAAACAATTATCTGTAAATCTGTAGACTCCAGAAACACTGTCAAGACTATTTCAATACAGTGCCTCATCCACATCTGTAGAATAATATACATGTTCAAGAAAAAAAATTTCTTACTAATGTTTGTCTTGTGTTCAGTACAAGTATCTAAATATGCTTAAATATAGATATATGTACTAGAGATGCGACAAAACATAAGATACTAGGTTTTTTTTCTGAAAAAAAGCATCAAAATAAAGCAAGTTTTTGCTTAGAACAAGAAAAAAAAATATCTGCCACTGGGGTCACAAAAAAATATTGTTTTCGTTTGAGTTAAGTTGATCTTTCTGACACCTATGACAGATAATTTTCCTGCTTTAAGCTAAATTCGGTTAATTTTTCAGAAAACAAGACTTAATATTTTAAGTCAATTTTGCTTCTTGTGAATGCATCTTGATTTAAGAATGTTTATATATTTGTACTAAAAACATGACAAAATACTAAGAAGTTTTTTTTTGCGGTGCATTAACTGAAATTAATGTCATGAAATCATCAACAGCTTCACATTATTACTTTCAAACTAAGCAAAATAGTCCATGTATAGCTCCCCGATAAATGATTCTTCTCAGCGAAGAATTAATTATATTTATAATCAACAATCTTTTGCTTTATCTGCCATTTGAATGGATTTGTCCCCGTTGCAGTGCATACATGCAATATCTTTATATGGCAGAAATAGTAATCGTCATACATTTCAAACATCTTTTAACAGGACATATAAGCTTCTAATCTATTTTTATAACAACCTTCAAGCATTAAAACAAGTATGTATAAATATGAAATGATAATGTCTGATGCTTTAAGATGCTAATATGACTAGGCACGCTGGGTTTTGGATCAGAGCCACGGTCTCCATATGCTTACAGCAAACTGTGCCAACCACAACAGCCACAAACCTGATTGCACGCGTTCACCGTGTCTGGTTTGGTTAGTTGTTGAGGTGACGCATCGCCCCACACGGAGTCTGAAACCACAGAAAGTATCAGGATACATCACAATCAGTACTATGGCATATAGCACATCTTATGACTGTACAATGATACATAGTGATTTTATAAGGCTAAAACGACTTCCGAACACAATTAGGAAAAATCTGTTACAATGTACCCTAGCTGGGGCTCACTTGGATTGAACGGGCTTCATGTAAACACCTCAATTGATCTGACTGAGCTTGCTTCAAATGACATTTCAATTGGAAAGGTTAGTGTAGACTGGAAATAATCTGAAAAATCAAGCATGTAAACGCTTGAATCGGACTGTTTTATCAATCTGAGTCAAAATTATCTTTAAAACATGAGTTAGAGTTACTACAAATATAACTTTCAGTATCTGAAATCAGATTGGGTTCATGTAAATACTGCTTCCTAAATGTGTGATTCACACAAAACGCATCTCGCATTTAAACACACCAGACGCAGGGCAGTGGAATAAAACAAAAACACAAAGTATAGAGATGCATTGTTTTTTATTTTGAACTGCTTTTAAATTGTGAGACGATGCAAAATATGCAAGATGCAGCGGCTGTCTAGTATGTGTTTATATAGAAGTGATTTCTGGACTAAAACATTGAGTTTTTCAATTTAATCAAAACCACACATTTTAAAAATGTTATCAGGAATGGGTCTTTGAGAATTAGCCTTGAACAGAATTTGCATTTACATACAATTAGATTTACACAAAATGTGAGTCAAAAAACACTCGCAGTGCTGCTTTTGCTACAAGCTGTAAAAACGAGCAACACAATACATTTGCATTGCTTGCGTGCTGCTTAAGCATGCAGCATGAAACACAGCTCAGTCCTCTAGCTGAGATTGTAGTATTTGCATGTAGAAGTGCAGGGTAGCGTTGCTTTTAATGCGCTGAACTATCCTGGATTCAGTTCAGCCAGACTGAATTTTAAAATATGTATTGTAAAATATTGCATTGCCTTTTTAATGCAGATTCCGAAGGGATTTCTCAATATCGTCTATGTAGAGAAAACTTTTCTTACACAGACAATAGCATGCTTTCTTTGACTGAGCCGTGAAAATAAAAACAAACCCTTTACATGCCTGGAGGGAGTGTCACAATAATAAACCCATCCTTCTGAAGAGTTCATTCCCAACTCCGCTTCTGAAGCGCAGGCGTCTGAGTAAAGCAGGGCCCGGATGCCTCTTTTCTCTGGAACATAAACCGGCACTTTAGAGAGGGGTTTGTATCAGGTGACTCCCACGGGGGCGGCGCGTCTCCCTGGAGAATCTGGGCCATGTGAAACTGGAGAGCGTTGTTATAATGCCGTGTCCTCAGAGACGAGTCTGGCAGAAGCCCCAACGCCTTTGCAGCTGCCGCTCGCTGAAGGAGTTACGACTGGCTTCCGTGCCGCTGCGTTTGAAGACTTGGGAAAGGTGAACACAAGAAGGACATTCTGCCGTTCAAGTATTCAGAGCGGATCTTCAACAAACGCCTAAAGAGATGACCTTGTCCCGGAACAGGCCTCGTGAAAACCATCTCCAGTGTTTGGAGAGACGCCCGAGGGCTTTTCTCTCCAGCCAGCAGAGACGGAGTGTTTTGTTATGGTCTCATTATTTTAGCTTGTGCGCTCTTGCCCAGAATATACTGCTTCAACTCTAACTGGATCCCATCTTTCAACACGGCGCATTATTAAATAGACACCTAATGAAGTCCAGGCTTGTTACGGCTGCAGTTTCCAAGCACTCCAACTGATTGGGTTTCATCACAAGAGCAAAGACTTGGCTATTTTTCGGTGCTTGTCCAAAAACACTTAAAGTGTGATGAACATTCATCAGGAAAAAAACTGCTTTAGCAACGACTAAATCTAACCCCCCCCCCAAAAAAAAACACACACTAGTACATCCTACTATAGATAAGCCTTGCATTAAGAATAAATGATAGTTATTTACCAACAAAGAAATGTCATAATTTAAGTAAGACTTTACGAATGGCTGTTGCAATCTTACCCAAAACACTATGTAGATAGAGATATGCAATATTTATAAAATAAAAAAAATACACAAATGTGTCTATAAACTGTAGAATTTTAATAAACTAGATGCTGAATTAATATGTAGAATTTTAATAAACTAGATGTCAAAAGAACCGGCTGAATTAATATGGTCGCGCTGTTTCGGTCCGATTCAAAAGAACCGGCTCATAAGTGAAGAATTCGCGCTGTTTCGGTCTGTTCACTAAATCAAACATTCCCTGAACGATTCGTCAAAAGAACCGGCTCACATGAGTCGTGCTGTTTCGGTCTGATTTGTTTATGAATCGGACTACACTGGTCGCGTTGTTTCGGTCCGAATCATTTCAAAAGAACCGGCTTTGTTTATGAATCATAAGAGTCATTTGTTTATGAATCGGACTACACTGGTCGAACCGGCTCACATGAGTCATTTGTTTATGAATCGGACTACACTGGTCGCGCTCACACGAGTTTCGGTCTGATTCATTCAAAAGAACCGGCTCACATCACACGAGTCATTTGTTTATGAATCGGACTACATGGTCGTGCTGTTTCAACCGGCTCACATGAGTCATTTGTTTATGAATCGGACTTTGTTTATGAATCACTGGTCGTGCTGTTTCGGTCTGATTCATTCAAAAGAACCGGTTCACATGAGTCATTTGTTTATGAATCGGACTACACTGGTCGAACCGGCTCACACGAGTCATTCGTTTATGAATCGGACTACACTGGTCGAACCGGCTCACACGAGTCATTCGTTTATGAATCGGACTACACTGGTCGTGCTGTTTCAGTCTGATGGTCGCGCTGTTTCGGTCTGATTCAAAAGAACCGGTTCACATGAGTCATTTGTTTATGAATCGGACTACACTGGTCGATTTGTTTATGAATCCGGCTCACATGGTCGTGCTGTTTCGGTCTGAGTCATTTGTTTATGAATCAGACTTACATTTGTTTATGAATCTCATCGCGCTGTTTCGGTCTGATTCATTCAAAAGAGAACCGGTTGCTGTTTGCGGTCTGACATGAAAAGAACCGGTCATTTGTTTATGAATCGGACTACACTGGTCGAACCGGCTCACATGAGTCATTTGTTTATGAATCGGACTACACTGGTCGCGCTGTTTCGGTCTGATTCATTCAAAAGAACCAGTTCACATGAGTCATTTGTTTATGAATCGGACTGGTCGTGCTGTTTCGGTCTGACACTGGTCGTGCTGTTTCGGTCTGATTCATTCAAAAGAATCGGTTCACATGAGTCATTTGTTTATGAATCGGACTACACTGGTCGTGCTGTTTCGGTCTGATTCATTCAAAAGAACCGGTTCACATGAGTCATTTGTTTATGAATCGGACTACACTGGTCGCGCTGTTTCGGTCTGATTCATTCAAAAGAACCGGCTCACACGAGTCATTTGTTTATATATCGGACTACACTGGTCGTGCTGTTTCGGTCTGATCGCGCTGTTTCGGTCTGATTCAAAAGAACCGGATCACATGAGTCATTTGTTTATGAATCAGACTACACTGGTTGTGCTGTTTCGGTCTGATTCATTCAAAAGAACCGGCTCACACGAGTCATTTGTTTATGAATCAGACTACACTGGTCGAACCGGCTCACATGAGTCATTTGTTTATGAATCGGACTACACTGGTCGCGCTGTTTCGGTCTGATTCATTCAAAAGAACCGGTTCACATGAGTCATTTGTTTATGAATCAGACTACACTCATCGCGCTGTTTCGGTCTGATTCATTCAAAAGAACCGGTTCACATGAGTCATTTGTTTATGAATCGGACTACACTGGTCGAACCGGCTCACATGAGTCATTTGTTTATGAATCAGACTACACTGGTCGAACCGGCTCACATGAGTTTTGTTTATGAATCGGACTTTGTTTATGATCACTGGTCGCGCTGTTTCGGTCTGACTGGTCGCGCTGTTTCGGTCTGATTCATTCAAAAGAACCGGCTCGAATCATTTGTTTATGAATCATGAGTCATTTGTTTATGCGCTGTTTCGGTCTGAATCAGACTACACTGGTTGTGCTGTTTCGGTCTGATTCATTTGTTTATGAATCAAAAGAACCGGCTCACACGAGTCATTTGTTTATGAATCAGACTACACTCATCGCGCTGTTTCGGTCTGATTCATTCAAAAGAACCGGTTCACATGAGTCATTTGTTTATGAATCGGACTACACTGGTCGCACTGTTTCGGTCTGATTCATTCAAAAGAACCGGCTCACACGAGTCATTTGTTTATGAATCAGACTACACTCATCGCTATTTTAAGAGTTTAAATAAACTGTTTAAATATTGAAAAGCGGTGTGAACTGATTCATTCAAAAGAAACGGTTCACAAACCAATGAGTCATTTGTTTATGAATCGGACTACACTGGTCGAATCGGCTCACACAAGTCATTTGTTTATGAATCGGACTACACTGTGGTCGTGTTTATGATTGTTTATGCAGGACGACTCAATAGACATTTCTTGTTATTTATTTCGTTGTACACGGCATTTGTTGTTTAGCATCACATTCACTACAGACTTATATTCACGAGTTAATATTCACAGGAAAACTATTTTAAGAGTTTAAATAAACTAATGTTTAAATATTGAAAAGCATTGTCCTGTGTGAACCCTGCTTTTTGTGTTTTACAAACCAATGAAAAGACTTAAAGATACCTCACTGAAAGCAGTCGCGATGTCCAGATGAGTGAAGTCTGTTTACACGCTCCGTTCAAACGTTGAACTCGACAGTTCATCTCAAGTGTCCTCTATGATGCTGATACATCGACAAAAACAACAGTAAATCATAATTTAATACATAAAATGCAATATTCAAGCCGCGGCGGTAGCTGCTTCGCGCGCTCGTCCTTCATCACGTGACCAAGGGCTGTACGATAAATGTACAATATATCACAATGACTTTGCTAATGATAAAATCAAATAACATTGCGAATATTATGATGATTTTATACACTTTAATTGTCCATTAAGTTTCCTAAAGACCGACGAGTTGATTCATGATAATGCTCGATTCATCAAACGACTCTTCCTTGTCACTCATTTAAACTTCCTCAGTAGATAAACTTTGTTTTAAAATGTTATTGTTTCAGAACATTCAGAGAACATCTAAAAATAACGTTCCCATAATTTTTGCAATATTATTAAATGAAATGTTCCCTTAATGTTGCCATAAATCATTAAGGGAACATACAAAGTTAATAAACTGAGCGTTTTGAATGTTCAGAAGACATAACATTTTCATAACTTAATGGGAAATATGTTCTTAAAACATATTTTGTTGGCTCTATTCAACGATTTGTGTAATGTCATCGCTCAAAAATGTCAAAATATGTTTCCCTGTGGCGGTTTCCATGTATTATTCAAATTCTTCTTCTTCGTCATATCTCTATGCAGTTTTTTGCACTTCAACATGGGCTCTCGCATGAGTCAATGCTAAATTCCACCTGTCTCTATCTTGCATATTTCTTATTAAAGCTTGTGGTCCAACATCATATCTCGCCAGCACTGATGACATACACGTTATTCTCGGACGTCCTCTTTTTGCGGTATCCTCTACTCTTCCATGCAATGCGATATTTCCCATCCTGTTTTTATCCATGCAAAGTACATGACCAAACCACTGGTGTTGTCTGTCATGTACATTTTTCATGAACGCTTCTGTCTGATTAAGAGCCTTTCTGATGTCATTGTTTCTCATCTTGTCTATGATGCGTACTCCAAGTATTTTCCTAAGAGCTGCCATCTCAAATACAAGTCGTTGTTTCTCTTCAGCAAGTATCCATGCTTCGCAACCATGCAAGGCAATCGGTAGTATGAGCGATCTGTATCTGATGTTTTTGTTTTTCCAGATGTTGTTCAAATCGCTCATCACTTTCAAGGCCTTGGCAGTTCTTATTCTGATGTCTGTAGAGCAGTCAGAGTTGTTCCAAGATCCTTGACTCTTTCCACATGTTGTAGTTCCTTCCCCCTAAGCAGCAGTCCTTCCTTTATTCTACTGTTCACTGTTTGTTCAGATCTTGTACTTCGCAACATCCACTCCATTTTGGAGTCACCCATACTTTGAGCTGACCTTGTCGACTCTGTCCAAAAGGACCTGAGCATATCTAAGTACTTGTGTCAAGAGACCAATATCATCAGAAAAACGTAAGTTGTTAATATTCTGCCATTTACACATGCTCCGTGGCTCTCAAGACCATCGAGTGCCTCTCACATAATGTGTTCCAGGTAGATGTTGAATAGATCTGGAGACAAAACGCAGCCTTGTCGGACACCAACCGCTTGCTGAAACCGATCTGTTATATCCTTCCCAACTCTAATAGCACTTTACGTCTTCTGATACAGATTGATTGATTATTAAAATTATATGATGGCAAATATTGCTACTTCTGCTGTATTGTTATATTGGTGGATATAAATGAAAATGATTAAATATGATTATTCCTTGTAATAATTGACTGAAAAACGTATTAAATAATTTATTTATCACATTACATTAATGCATTTATCAGACAAAAGATTATATTTCTTGCATTAAACATGTAGAATTGTTAAATTAATAAATTAAATGAATCTTCTTGACAGTGAGTGTTGGATTGAAATGAAGCAGGGAAAATATTTTCTCCATATAATATTCAAAAGGTGTGTTTTTTTCACACGAGTCACACTTGAGGCATTCTGTAAACCTACTATTTCGTTTGATTAGCACAGAAAAGAAACCCCCTTCTTCTGATAATGACCTGCTCTCTGCTCTCAGATCCATCCGACCGGGTGATAATTACGCTGAATCAGAAGACAGCATGGACAGAAATGTACAAGTACCCCAGGATATTCATAATAATGAGCGTACACATTTCTCCGGCTTATTAAGGGTAGCGGAAGAAGGTTATCATCAGCGAGGAGCAGTGAACTCGAGACAACATCCTCCCACGGGCCACGTCTCCGGTTCTTCTGTCAGAGAAACACAGATTACAGCATGCGGGCCAGAACACGAGCCTTGCTCCATTACAGGCACACAATGAAAACACGTCTGGAAGCTCGCTCTTTCTACCCTCATGGAAAAACATCCATCTTTTGCCAGGCGACAGGGTTGCTTGTCATTACAGGGCTCCCTGTGGCAGCCGTGATGAAAGACGTGTGCATTCCCAGAAGTCTGTGGGCCAGAGAGACAGCAGATCTGAGGAGGACACTGACTGTGGCTCACAGCAACATGCCATGTTTTCCATACAAGCTGCATTTCAATGCATTGCAAAGAAAACTGCTTCAGAACAACACACTAGTATTTCATATTGCATTTAGCAGATACTTTAACCCAAAGTGGTTTGCATTTCTGATGTACATTTACCAGTTCATGCATTTATGCATCTAACCCATGATGTGAACATACAACCTGACGAAGTCATTAAACATCAACGATTAGATCAGTGCTTCCCAAACCTGTCCTGGAGGACCGCCAGCCCTGCACATTTGGTATGTCTCCCTAATAAGACACACCCAATTTAGCTATTGCAGTCTCTACTAACGAGCTGACGAGTGGGATCAGGTGTGTTCGATGCTACCTGAAGGGAGACATGAGAAAGGTGCAAGGCTGGGGCTCCAGGACAGCTTTGGGAAGCACTGGTTTAGATAATTATAGTGTTGCTAGTTGTACCTCTTCTGCCATTTGTTATCTCTTTCTCAAACCCTTTTGAGGGTAAATGGGTTTCTCACTCTTCCTTTCAGTGTTGCAACAGTCTAGTAATTGTGATCCAAAAAAACTAACAACCAAAAAACAACATTTGAGAGATTTTTGTTTTGACTGTGAAACTCAACTCAAAGTGAATGAATTTTCCTTGAATAATTCAGAAGACGAGTCTCAATTTCAAAGAAAACCTTGACTCTAATATTTCACACGTTTTCGTGTATTTCATATTTTAATGTTTGACAAGCTACAATAAAGTTTTTTTCTTTATTTTTATCTGACTCTTCAGTGTTTTTCATAGTGTTGATTTTTGGCTGATCGCATGGAAACCAAAGGGGCTCAAATTGACCACAACACAAAAGTTAAAACAAAATTTGCACAGCCTTTCCAAAAACACATCTGTGTGTTGAAACTGAAAAATATTCACCATATTTCAAGCACATTAAATCACAACCCTGAAACCAGCATTTTCAAGATTAAATCATGAAAATCAATTGCATTTTGAGCAGTTTGAAAATCAAAAAGTTGTAATAAATGTTGTACGGGCCTTTCCAAAACACATCTATGAAACACAAAAGTTTGAAAAATACAGCCTTAAAAATATTCACCATCTATGTGTCTAAACTTTGCATTTCACAATTTTGAAATTAAAAATATTCACCATATTTCACAAATAAATCAATAGACCCCAACACAAAAGTTTAATAAATGTTGTACTAAAACACATCTATGTATTTTCACATTCACAACCCTAAATAAAAATATTCACCATATTTCACAATAAATAAATAGCAGTTTGAAAATCGAATGTGGGTCAAATTGACAGAAGAGAAAATCAATAGCTTAACCAGTATTTTGAGCAGTATGAGAATCAAGTGTGGGGCAATTTGATGAAAACACATCTGTGTGTTGAAACTTTGCATGCACATTCATGAACCTAAATGAAAAGTATTCACCAAATTTCAATGAAAAATAAATAGTTTATCCATTATTTCCAGCAATTAGAAAATCAACTGCGGGGTAATTTGACCCCAACACAAAAGTTGTAATACATTTTGTACAGCCTTTCCAAAACACATATTTCTGTTGAAAATTAGCATGCACATTCATGACCCTAAATTAAGAATATTCTCCAAACTTCAAGAAAAAAAAATAGTTTTAGCTGCATTTTGAGCAAAATTGAGTATCGGTCAAATTGACTGCAACATAAAAGTTGCATCAATCTTTGTACAGGCTTTCCAAAACACATAAATGTATTGAAACTGTACATGCCCATTCATGACCCTAAATGAAAACTATTCACCAAATATCAAGAAGAAATAAATAGTTTAGCAGCTTTGTACCTGAGGCTGCAGTTTATTGGACCTCCTGAACCCTGCGGTTGTTGGGAAATGGTCATCTGGAAGGACGCTCTGTTGTTGTTTGCATACCTTGAACAGAAAACAACACTGATCACACTCATTCTGTTTTACCCAGATTTTACACACCACGTACAGTAAGTGTTAGACGCAGGGAACTCGATTGCACCAGGAACGGTTTGATGTGCGGCTGTCTTTCAGCAGCCATCGGCTTTGCTTTATGAAATCTCCAGACAGCTGCATGTCAAAGCAAGGTGAACACGTAGAGGACATTTCCACAGGATCAAATACATGTTATCTCAGTACGCATGAATGGGAGTGATTCATAAACACATGCACAAGAGCATTCCTGCATGTTCGGTCCATGCGGGCAAACTGTATATGTGTTGTGATGTTGACTCCATTGCACACATAAGCTCGAAAGAAAACCTATAATGTGTAAAAGTGCAAAAACTGTGACCAGTGGACACGTTTGTTTGTTTATAAGCACAATAAACATTAATTGACATTTCTATAAATGTATCAGGATTAGCATCTGGCTAATTTCCAAGGAGATAAAGAAAACAAAACGAAACGAAAACAGTGTGATGTGAAAATGCCTTTTCTTCACATTTGAATTATTTTAGTTTTATTTTGAGAGTTTTGTTATTTTTACATGCTTTTAAAAATATGTCTATAGTTTTTTTATCCATTCTTACATAACTTTCATTGAAATTTTACAGTAATTTGATTGTTTTTGTCATTTTGTTAGTTTTTATATCTGTCAGACCCGTTTCGTGCGTGTCTTGTATTCCGCCTCTTGTCTCCATATATGGTTAGTTTCTGTCATTATTAGGTTATTCGTTCCAGGTGTGTGTGATTGTGTAATTTCCGGTGTATCCGGTGTATTTAAGTCCTGTCTGTTGAGTTCCATGTTGTCTGGTCTTTTCTGTCTGTCTACTCGTTATTCCCGGTGTTTCTGTCTGTCTACCTTGATGCCGTCATTAAAGACTATTCCTCGTCTGCGTGTTCCTGTTCCTCCTGCTGTGTATTTTGAAGTATCTCCTCGTCTGCGTGTTCCTGTTCCTCCTGCTGTGTACACCGTGACAATATCGCTATATAACTTAAAAAATATATATATTAAATTGTTTTTACAGTTAAAGTTTATTTCAAGTAACAAGTAATTAAAAAAAAGTTTTTAGCATTAGTTAACTGTAATAACCTCGACATGCAACCAGGTTATTTTGGAGATTGAGACCAGTAAAAATCAACATATTTTAATCTTTCATTACAATTTGTATTTTATTTTTTATTCTTTGGACTAATGTGTACAAAAGAATTGTTCACAAAACAAATGTGCAATAAGAAATCTGTTCAATTTTGATTTCATAAAGACTTTAACTTGTATCGCGTATACAGTATATCAGCTTTCTATCGACTATCTGCTACCCTGCTTTCTAGATATCAGCATCAGCCTTTAATAAAGCCCATATGATATCTGTTTAGTCAAGTTGAAACTACTCTCCAGTATGAGCCAGCAAGTTCTGGCGCTTTGACTGTGAAGATTAACTTGTGCCGCATCACACTGACTTTAGTTTATTTACTCCCAGCCCATATTAATAATTACATGAGTAAATACATGCGCACACTAAAGGCCCACTGTCATATTCCCCTTCATCTCTGACTCCCAGCGCCGCGACAGCTGAAACTCCAGTTGGCCGACTGCAGACGCTTGTTTGGGGAGGGAACGTTCAGCTGAAACGCTGTACTGTCGGATCCGAGCGACACTGCACTGGAGCTCTTCAGAAAAACACTCCTGCTTTAGTCAGATTTAATCATGTCATGCACGTCATCCACCTGCTTCACGACGCTTAAACACTGAAAACGCTCTTGTTTTCAAGTTTAAATATTGTTCATTTTATTATCCTACTGGCATGTTGTTTTTTCTTGGTTTAAATATAGATATATAAGACAAATCTTATAGCACAAAATGTTACTTGTCAAGAAATTTCAAATAAAAATTTTTTTTTAAATATATCATTAATATTTGTATGCATGTTTACATAGATTGAATGTGAAAATATGACACAATTAGGAAAATTATATATATACATACAGTTTTTGTTTATTTTGCTGCAGATGCAGGTCATTAAAATGCTTCAGTCAATCACTGTTGGGTTTAATTATGTCATAATACATTGTATATTGTTCTTTTGTTGTCTGTGTCCTGTCCCGTTGCTGTCATTCTGTTGCACTGTGGAGCTTTGTCACTATAACAAATTCCTCGTATGTGTAAACATACCTGGCCAATAAAGCTCATTCTTTAATGATTCTGATTCTCTGATAAATCTACTTGATTTCAACTTTAATGACACGTAAACACCGGGAAAAGAGTGTCTTTGTCTTGTTTTTAAGGTAAAATACCCAAACACCCTTACAACAATATACATTTAATAAAAATTATCTTGAATCTTATTGACCTTTACACTATTTGCATATTGTTTTTTCTTGTTATATTTAAGTTTCACACGTTATTTAAGTTTTATTGTACACAATTTTGCTTTTCAATAAATATGATTTTTTTATTTTTACTTATAATGTTTTTAAAAGTTATGTTAGCATGATTTTAATGGACAAAATAAGACAGAATTAAGGAAATAATTAGTTTGTTTGTTTTTCAGCGGCGGTTGCATTTAGTTATGTCCTGCACGTGTCATCCATCCACTTTAATTCAACATAAATTGCACTTAAATACCGCAAAAAGGATGTTTACATGAATTTAGTGGGAAATTAGGAAGTGATTAAGCGGGGAAGAGAACAGTACTTGTGGTAAATTACAATGCTTTAATGCACAGCTCCCGGTGAACTGAAAGCAGCGTGTAGGAGGAAAGCGGAGGACCGGGTGAATGTGGAAAGATGGGAAGTCGGAGGATCTCTTCTGGCTTTAATCATATGGTGTAACCTGAGATTGACAGCTGCTCTCAGAGCCCAAATGAAGCGTGGCCCCGTCCCGGACGGACGGATCTCTGCATGGGCAGGTTCAGGGGAACTCCTCCTCATTTCGTCTCAAACACCTGCTCATTCAGAGGACTGGATATCAAGCTGCGGAAACAGAGAAGAAAAGAGTTCAGTAGCCAAAGAGCAGCGTCATTATATCCCTCCATCGTGCTGGCTTCCCATCGACTTCTGCTGCCACAGTTAAACTATTCAGAATTAAAACATCAACTTATGATTTTAAATCAGGCCTTTTCAGTGCCTTTAAGACCTACTTGACCCATACAAGAGCCTGTTTACAAGCACAAGTCTCATTAAAAACACGTTAAATGCCACTTCAGTGAACATATTTGGCACAAAATAATTCCTGAATCAGAGTTTTGAATCGACTCATTGAAACACAACTTTGATCTATTAGAGGACTCAAATGTATATCGTTTCTAGTCTTATTTACGGTCTAAGTTTGGAGTTTGTTATGCTGATGGAGATTTTGATTGTTTTGCCACATAAACACACATCTGATTCAGTGTTATTTGCTCCTGTTTAATTTAGTTTAATTGAGAGATGCTAATTAAAAAAAATGGTAAAACTAGTCTAATCTTTCGTTTTATTTATTTGACAATGATAAACTATTGGCACAAAAGAATGAGTGAATCAGAGTCTTGAATCGTTCACTGGAACTGATTCTCAAAGTGAATCAAACAAGTCAGTTTTTG
>JAPDDN010000327.1:32500-67500 GCA_027422405.1 Ptychobarbus kaznakovi
GAGGGTGCAAAAAAATCTAAATATTGAGAAAATCATCTTTAAAGTGTTCAAATTAAGCTCTTAGTAATGCATATTACTAATCAAAAATTTATTTTTGATATATTTATGATACAAATATCTTCATGGAACATGATCTTAATATCTAATGATTTTTGGCATAAAATAAAAAATGTATAATTTTGACCCATACAATGTATTGTTGTCTATTGCTACAAATATAGCTGTGCTGCTTATGACTGCTTCTGTGCTCCAGGGACACATGTTTTTGTGAGAAACAAACCCAGTTGATGTGATATTGAAGGCTTTGGAACATCATTAGGGAGAGCAAATATTGACAAAATTCACTTTTGCGTGAACTGTCGCTTTAAGAGACTTTAGTTGACCTTTGACCTCCCCCGGTGCACTAGATAGAGCTCAGATCCGGCTGGCAGGCACACACAAGCCGAGTCTCTTCCTCCGAGCTGCGCTTGGTTTCTTTAATTAAAGGGTTGTTATTTGAGTTCCCCGTCTTGGATCAGATCTCGGTTGTGTTTTCTGAATCCAAACACTATTTTGTTCTCTCACAGAACGCCAGAGCGCTGCCCGACTGTAGAAACAGATTTATAATCCACTGGATTATTTTAGGTTTTGCCAATTTTTCATCCGTATATATCAAGTTCAAAGTTTATTATAAGCCCAGAGGGCAATTTTTGGTGCAGACACAACATCCTACACATTTAAAAGCCTCACATCAGTGGGAATAAAATAATGTCTATACCGGTTACTTTTAATTTAGGCATATTATAACGTATACCAGAAGCAAGCATTTTAAATTCATGAAACAGTGTATGAGCACAATCTGCACCAATAATTGTACTTTCTGTAAGACAAACTGATCAAAGCTGTATGATAACCCAGTCTGCTTAATGCCAATTATCTTACTACCTTGGTTGACAATGCCTTTCAATGAATTTCGATGTTTAACATTTACGTTAAAATACCAACAGCATATGGAGAAGCAGAGCACTGATTCAATATAAGATTTATAATACATGATCATAAGAGTCCACCTGATATTAAACATAGAGAGCATCCGAAGACAGTGCAACCCTTGCATACTTCTTCAACAGGAGTATCAAAACGTAATTTATTATTAATTATAAGCCCAAGGTACTTGTAACTACTGGCCCATATGTGTGTGTTTGTGTGCGGTGCAGTGTTGGGGAAGATATAGATAAACCGGAGCCTTGCGAGCTACAAACTCATCATAATTTAAAGCAGTTTAGCGACTCGTTTGGAAGAAATACTTCACTAGCAGATGAACTACAAGAAGAAACACTACAAGTTCAGCTTTCCAGTAACTTTACTCGTCTAGAAAGTCAACTAGTGTCGGCGAATCGGATTCATTTGACTCATTCAGTTCATTATAATAAACTATTTTGTTATGCTGATGTGAACATCTCCCTGTATGATTGATGCAATAACACAATATGATGAGAACTAACAGCATCATATTTCTCTCACAGTACAAACTTACATGATGTGTTGTGATGAGCAGCATCTATTCACGGCTTCGTGTTTACTGTAAATACACAGAAAATACTGTAAATCAAGCAGACAAGCAATCAATATGTTGACCAAATCACCATCTGTACAAGATATATAGACGTCATTCAATAAAGTTATTATTGTTAACCAAAACTAATATCATTCAAAATATTTGACATACATGAAGATGAAGAATTGGTTGAAAGAAATGATTCACTGGAAGAAAACCGGTCTAAAAATATGACAATACATGTAAAAATATTAAAATAACTCAAACTAAAACTGAAAAAACAAATAAAATATCTAAAAAAGCAAACACTTTTTTAAGTTAAAATAGTAAAAAAAAAGACAAAAACACTATTAAATTTGTTAAAACCTACACTAAAAAAGAAAACATATTCAAATAAAATGACTTTTATTTTATAAAACCGAATTCAAAATAATAAAACTGTAAGAGCATATCAGCGAGCTAAAGTAAACGCATCCACCTTGAATAACGTCAGCACAGTTTATGTGTGTTTTATTTGCTAAAAGAGAAGATAAGACCCAGCCTGAGCGTATTGAACTGTCTGCGGTCGCTGAGAGCACAACTCTATTGATCTGGAGACCCTTAGATTCGTTTCATTATGTATCAGACTCCGCTGTGAACCCCCAGAATGCACTTCAGGCTTCACTTTGGACTTTAAATGAACAACTGGATGCCTTTACGAGCCACAGTCCCTTCCGGCGGCGTTTCTTCACCTGGACTAGCTGGTCGACAGTGAAAGTTACTTTTAAAAGTAATGCGTTACAATATTGCGTTACTCCCTAAAAAAGTAACTAATTACGTTACTTAGTTACTTTTTATGGAAAGTAATGCGTTACGTTACTTTCGCGTTACTTTTTATTGTTTTTTTTAATATGAGCAGGCTTGATAAACCTCATGTTTGTTTTTAATATAAGAAAATCAAAACTAATGTTATATTTATAGTTAGAGTAATGGAAAGTAAAACAAATATAAAAGTCTTTTGTTATGGTTTATATAAGTTGTTAAGCACACCAAAAAGTGTAATGAATAAACCTCAGACTGAAGGACGAGTAAATCACGTCTGTACAGAAGAACACAGGATTCAACACTCCTTCAGAATAAAATTGTTCAACACTATCTAAAGTAATAAAAAATACAATTTGTTTATCTAAAGTCATTTTTGTTAACGGACATTTTAGTATGGTTGAAACAGCAGCAAACACCGGTTAATAAAATGAGACAAAGGTTAGATATATTTGTGTTGTATTAACAGCAGCAAACACATCTTAATAAAATGCGGTTTGCGTTATTCTGTTTGTGTGTTTTTAACATTTCACTGTTTTAATTCATTTTGCAGTGAATACTGAATCTATTTTTTGCGAGTGTTGCATTTCTAATTTTTAATATTTTGATGAATACACTTTTTTTGCGTGTGGGATTTTATACATATTTAGTCTAGATTAGATCTACAGTAAGATCATGTTCACACGGCGCACTGTCATCAATAAATGTTTGAGAAAAATAACTCAGATATTTTCTTGTAAATTAAAAAGTAATGCGTTACTTTACTAGTTACTTGAAAAAAGTAGTTTGATAAAATTATTGTAACGTTACTTGTAATGTTAATTGTATTGCGTTATCCCCCGACACTGCTGGTCGAGTCCTTCTACAACTAGTTGATGCTTTAGGTCTGTGTTGACTAGTTCAGCTGTGCTTGTGTTTATGAGAACAGGAGCAAAAACACCCTTCTAACAAACTCCATCCGAGGGAATGTGTGCACGATACATTTAAAACAAAGGTTCTAAAAGATGCATCAGAAGAAACACTTTGTGTTCCTCGGAGAAGTGTTTTAAACATCTAAAGAACCCTTTCCCACTATAACGCAACGGAGCCATCAATGACAATAAAGACACTTTATTATTGTTATTACAGAAGTGTACAAGTATAGATACTCGGTGTTGTTTTCTGAGTTTATGATCAGAACAAATATCAGAAACATAAACAGGTTTTCTGAGCCCATTAGCAGATATTTCTTCTTATTTAATCATAAACTCTCTTCATCTGATCAATTTATTTAGAAAACAAGACTTGTTAGCAGATTACATTTAGCTTCTCTAATAATTGTATCTTGATATAGATGTTTTTACTGAAAAACAAGGCAATAAAACTGAGGAACAAAAGCACTTTTGCATTGAGGGGAAGAGAAAATGTGTATTAAAATCAATAAGTCATGGCAACATATGTGTTAATCCAACAATTTAACCAATTTAAATGTCATTTTTTTATTGAATGAGATTCAACTGATATGATTTTTAAAGTCAGGTTAATATAATTCAAGTACACATGACAGCAATTTTGATTCAAATTTAAGGAAGCAATTACATATTTTTACAGTAAAAAAGGATGACAGCAGTAGATACTTCTTCATAGCTTGCTCTTTTAACCCTCATAATGCATTTTTGTTGTTGTTTTTGGACCCAGAAAAAATGCATAATTTCTAATAAAAATATTAAAAAAATGTATAAATATTTTCTATTAAAAAGTCAGCATTTTAGTAGAGGAACAAAACTTTGCAAATGCTTTCAAATAAATACACTTTTTTTAATTAATTGACTTAAGCATTAATAAAGACATGTTGATTATATGTCAAAATTTTTTTTTTGTTAAATTATCTATGAAGTTGTATTAGTGTCAAAAACGTTCCCTTATTTCAGGACTGAATTTCATTAGTAAGCAAGAATATGAACAAGTGAAATTCCTTTATTTTGATTGAGAAATTTTCAGCGTTATATTTATGTTGGTTTATATTAAGTAGGTTTCAGAAATGTGGACTGTTTTTGAGCTATCATGATTAATTTCAAAGAAATTATTAAAATACATATATTCCAATGGGGTTAATGCTGGCAATTCTCAGATTATATGTTCTCATAAAATTCATGCAATTAAATATTTGACTAAGATTTAATCTCTCTCTCTCTCTCTATATATATATATACATATCTGTCTCTGTCTCTATCTCTCAATTCAATTCAAAATTGCTTTATTGGCATGACTGTAAATTATACAATATGGCCAAAGCTTAGTATACATGTAAAAAGATAAAATAATAATAATATAATTAAGTGAACATCGCATTAATAGAATGGAATATTATAAAATCTTAGAAGTATTAAACTGTAACACATTAGAACGTTTGATACCACAGTCTTTAACTTACATAGAAACATACTGGATCTCTGTGGTGGACAATAACACACATGCAGGTCAGACACGATACACACTCACCTGCTGTCTCTCAGGCTGTGACACACACACACACACACACACACACACACACACACACACACACACACACACACACACACACACACACACACACACACACACACACACACACACACACACACACACACACACACACACACACACACACACACACACACACACACACACACACACACACACACACACACACACACACACACACACACCCCACACACACACACCGCACACACACACACACACACACACACACACACACACACACACACACACACACACACACACACACACACACACACACACACACACACACACACACACACACACTCTTTCTCTCACACAAACAATCACACACACACACTCACTTGTGTTTTTTTTTTTACTGGTATGTCTTTTGTTCATTTACTTATATACTTATTTTATTTGTATTGTAGGAACATAAAATTGCCCATGCACTAACTAATTAAATAAATATGAATCAAGAGAAAAAATAACAGAACTATGAAGTAAATGAATCAATAAAAGCTGCCATTCCATTGGTTTGCAAAGCATATTATGTTACTGTTATTTCTGCAGTATTTAGTATGCATACTATTGATGCAATTATTAGTAAAGAGATTTTAAACATCTCTTTCTTTCTCTCTTTAATTGCTCTGAAAACGCTCAGATATTTTACACAAAAATCTATTAAAATACATAACTTCTGCACAATCTACTTCGAAGATGATAAACGATGCAGTATAAAGAATATACAGAAAACATAAACTATATACCGAGCGGCACGAAGAAAGAAATAAGCTCCAGTTCCATTCAGCACATATACAGTCCAGTTTTCTGCTGATATTAAATATGATCAGTAAAGATCTGCCTGTGGCACAATCACACACATTAACTCCAGGTAGCTGCACAGCATTAATATTCACGATGGATTCTATATTCATAAAACACAAGAGATTGGAGGCAGGGTTTGTACTACTTGTCATATTTTCCGCAGGCTAAAGGAAACTTTAATTACAGAGCAGCATAATAAACCTCGCTGAGAATCAAATATCAACACAGCAGTCACTGAGCTGAATATAGAAAATACATGAGAAAAAATACATATTTGTATAAAAACATATTTCACTTGGATTTAAGATTTGTGCTGCTGAATATCATGCGCCATCATCAGCCTATTTTATTATCACTGAGATACTATTATAGTTTTTATTCATATTTTGAATACGTTTTTATTTTTATGCAATGAAAAAAAATGGTATTGAAACTATTCTCACTCAGAAATCGATAATTCGTTTCATAAACTATTACACAGACAAGGCAAGTAACACTGAATTAAACATGACATTTAGAAGTTAAAAATGTAAACAGTATTTAAAAAAAGTAATGTATTTTATTTATAACTTCAAACAGTCAGTTCTACAGCACATGTTCAATATTTAGATATTTAAATAAATATTATGTAAAAAAAAAAATCATTTAAATTTCATTGAAAGTTTTAGTAATTTGTTTTTGCTTTTTTGTCATTTTATACTTAAAAAAATATGTTTGTACACTCTAATGATATTTAAGATGTATATATGTATGTATATATATATGTATATATATATATAAAGAAGATTATTGCATTTTACAATATTCAGATACTATTTCTTGTTTATAGTTTTTCTACTTAAACATGTCATATTTACTTCAATGTCTTAATTATTTGTGAAATTTCTGAGTGAAAATTTTTTTCTAAACCAACTTCTTTTCATTGTATTTTAATATCATCGAGATACTATTATACTTTTTATTAATATTTTGAATTAATTTGTATTTTTTTCTGTTTTCATGTTCATTTTATTTGAAGTTTTAGTAACTGTTTTTTTGTCATTGTTTATTTTAATATTTTTATTTTTTTTTAATTTTGTTATTTTAATCTACACACTGTAAAATTCTAAGTTGTAAATAAAACAATATCGGTGGAGTACAAGAAAATACTATTTGAATCTTTTAAAGTTTCATGTTCAATTTACAATTTATTTGCCATTTCTTATATAATAATTATGACATTTGCTAGCAATTTATGACTGATAATTTTTGTACACCATTTTTTTAATTAGTTTTACTTAAGTAACTTAAGACATCCTTAGCAACTAGCTGAACTGATTTATTTATTTCAATTAGTTAGTATATTTGATATAGTCAACAATTTATGGTTTTAGTTTGAGTTAACTATAATAAATTTGGCTTCAACCTCTCCATCCATCAAAAAAGCATTTTTCCAATCTTTCTGCGTTTTCTCCGGTTATGAGATGATTACAGAACAAGAGCAATCTTTCAGTAATTAAAGGTCAGATTGACCACAGAAAGCACTCGATGAAGTGTTTTGGCAAGTATTTCATGCACTAATCAGATAATTACACCTAGTGTCTTCAGATTTACCCACAATATTTCCAATCTGAATCCATTCTATCCTCATGAGATTATTCTTTCTAGTTTGCATCAGAGACTTCACGTCAGAGCAGAAATGCCTGGAGTTAACAGGCTGTAATTTAATATCGATGTGGTTTTATTTTCCATGAGATGGTGAGTTTTCCGGAAAGGGCTTTCCAGGCTGGAAAATACGTTTATAACACACACATCAGTTCTGCTGTTTACACCAGAGCAGATCGTCTGCATGTACGGCTGAACGGGACACATACACTATATAGCCAAAAGTATTGGCACCCCTTCTAATGAAAGGTTTGACTACTTTAGTAATTTCCATGAGTATGAATCTTAATGTTTAAGCATATAATGATATTCTAGGGAATCTAATGTTATAGCAGAACTCTTTTCTATTCTAACATGACAGTGTCTCTGTGTATAAGACAAGAATCAAAGAGAAATGATGATTCAGTCAGTGTGGAAGAACTTGACTGGTCTGCAGAAAGCAGCTGAACACCTCTGGTGTGACTTTAAATGCAAGACCTTGAGACAAAAATATCATATTTATCATAAATAAACCCAGTTTGTTTTATTCTCATATGTTTTAGCTAACTGGATATTGCTAACCATATTTTAACCATGCTCATACTTTTTGCAATTAACAGATTTATGCTGATATAAAACTATTTGAATAAATATATTTTGAAAATATGTTTATTTAAATGATTTATTTTTTTTTTATCTGACCTGTTTCATTTGAAATATGCATCACATTAATTTGAATATTTTATTTTAAAATTGTGTAATACAAACGGATGGACATTTTCTATACAATTTAAATCCAAATATGTATTTATTATAATCCATAAATACTGTATTTTTGAGTGTATGCAAATTTAAATGCAATGCACCAAGGTTATTATAGTTATTAACCATAAAAAACTTTACTTAGAATAAATAAATTAATATAAAAAATAAAAAAAAAAATTTGACTTTAACTTGATATACTAAAATGATAATACAAATATATAATATATAACATATTAAAGAATAATAAAATCTATATTGAAAAAACCCAAAAACTAATAAAAATGAAAAAAAAGCTACAAAATGACTAAAGCTTTAAAACAGAAAAAACTAATTCTAAATATTAATAGAAACTAAAATAGTATCTCAATAATATTAAATAAATAAAAATTGAGTGCATTGCATTGTTCGATACAGTATCTGTGTATTTCATGCAGACAGACCAATTGACATACTACACACAGTATGCATACTAGAAATAGTGAAAGCACGTGACACGAGTGTTGAGCTGCACTGGAGCCCAGATATGAATCATGTGCAGGAGTTTTGAGTATTAATTTCAGCGAGCGGTGGCTCTAACACTGACTGAGCTGATCCGGGTCCGGTCTGAAAGCACGTGACACGAGTGCAGAGCTGCACTGGAGCACAGATATGAATCATGTGCAGGAGTTTTGAGTATTAATTTCAGCGAGCGGTGGCTCTAACACTGACTGAGCTGATCCGGGTCCGGTCTGAAGTCATGTGACACACACACTGACCGATGCTGCACAAACACAACACATCAGATCCACACGCACTAATAACAATCTCGTACTCATAAAGGAGGTTTATACAGTCATGCCCTAGAAACCCATCTCAAACCCTTATTGTTAAGACTGTAGAGTCAAAGTTTCCTCGAGCAGCGGTGTCACAGCACAAGAAACCATAAAAATGAAATAACCATATTAAATATATCAAATGCATTACTCACTTTAAAACCAATGCATTCTCAAGACTGTGATAGATCTCAACTATATGAATATCTGATGTTTACAGTGGGACGTTTTTCATACTTCAGCAATATCAAGTAACAAAAGGAAATATTTTAGAGCCATACAAAACTGGAGAAGATGATATTTCCATCACTTTTTCAAGATTTTACACTTTTTGTGGACCTGGAAATCACGATTTTAAAATGTATAGAAATGTCCAGGTTTTCAGGTATTAATTAATTTGTGCATTCTGAACTAACAATGAACAATATGGCATTTATAAATGCAGATTAAAGGAATAGTTCACCCAAAAATGAATATTAGCTTAAAATGTACTCACCCTCAGACTAGTCCAGATGTAGACGTTTTCATCCCTGAAAATCAGTTTTAAAATGCATTGAAACGCAAGGTTTACCATGAACATGGAATGAATCAGAGTAATAATAAGAGCCATATAGATGCTCATTTTGACCCGGAGAGGATGTCTTTTTCCTAAAAGTGTTATCACATTGGAGTAAAACACATTGGAGTAAAACTTCCCTCCCAAAAATATGCACTTTAACCACTTAGAAGTTAGGCCAACCAAAAAAAATTTTGCAATTCGTTTTCTTGAAGTTAGCACAGGTTTAGCATTACGTTGACCTGACTAGTTCTAGGCTTCATTGATCTGAGCTCATGCATCTCAGTTTTGAGTGATAAAAGCATTATTTATGGATAATTTTGGCTCAAAACTGAGGTGCATGAGCTCAGATCAACGAGGCCTACGATCAATCAGGTTCAAAACTAATGCAAAACCTGTGCTAGCTGAAGATTGAATCCAAAATATGGTGATAATATAGCATAATGAGAGATTTGCACACAATTTTGACCAGGAACACTGAATTATGTAAAGAAGTTAAACTTCTTACCAAAGTGATTTTTTACTGGTGTATCACTCTTTTGTCGTTCAAAACCTGTTTGACTTTCAACACAATAGGAGCCCTTCAGCATAAAACATTTTATAGTGAACACAACTGTCAATAAAACATAAAAGCATGACTTGTGCACTATATTTATGATGTTATTTCCCCTCAAATCTCATTCGTGGTGCTGCATGTTTTAATTGAACTCATTGTGATGTGATTTTTGAATCAGCGAATGAGATTTCAAAGCTTCGGTGGAGGGGAAGATTTTCAGTCAATAATGCATTGATACCATAGACTGTAAAAAACATGGACGTAGTGTCCGTGACGGCACCGTCGGTTTCTGAAGAGGATTTTTGAAGCTCAAAGTGGGTGGAGCCAGCCTTCGCCATCTTGGCTGCGCGTCACTCCCGGATAAACGAAAATGGGCAAAAAGGCGGGAGGTGGGCGGAGCTGGTTGCTGAAACCACGCCCACCTAGCGTGACAGTGGTGACAGCAGCAGCAATCCACCTGTCACTCAAGTGGCCACGCCCTTAATTATGCAGAACTTTAAGGTTTAATATAATTTAAACGGATGAGTTATAAAAAGATTCACCCCCCTCACAGTTGTCATGAAGGGCAAAATTAGCTATATAGACCAAAACCATTTTTTGTACCAGGCTGTAAACATGTTTTTTTCTGCTGTAAAGTTGGGCATTTTAACATGGGGAGTCTATGGGACTGACTCCCTTTTGGAGCCCGCCTCCAGCGGCCAGTCGATGAATTACAGTTTTAGTCACGTCCGTGTTGGCTTCACGAGAGAGAGCGGGAGGTTGCCGCTTGGTTGACACCAGCACACGGTTCTGATGATGACAGCCGTATCACAGTCTGTCTGCTCAATGAACTGTCTGTTAAAATGATGTCAGAAGTGACAGTATGTACTGCTGAGAGTTTCTCAACAGCCAGAGAGCAGGACCGGACCTGTTCAACTCAATAGACATGAGAGGAGCGGAACACTTTAGGGGACGATGAGCATTTAAGATCTGTTTAACACTAATAACCTGCAGCCATACCTGCTCTGAATTACAGAACCAAACACCTCACGGTAACACGTGACAATATGATTGAATATGTGAATGTTAGACACAGCACGCTGACATTTAAGTATGCATTTAAAAGTTTTGCTTAATGTTAATTCATCCATGCATTATGAATGATCACGAACTAACAAGAAACAACAGTATAAGGAATAGTTCACCAAAAATGAAAATGTGCTCACCTTCAGTTCATCCGAGATTAGGATGAGTTTGTTTCTTCATCAGGTTTGTAGAAATGTGTCTCTGCATCAGCAATGGATGCTCTGCAGTGAATGGGTGCCGTCAGAATGAGAGTCCATCAGTTAACATCTGGAGAAGACAAAAGCTGAAACAAATCCAGCATTAAGACGTTTATAACTCAAATCCCATAGAGTTCATACTCTATAATAACTCTTCCTCAGTGAAAAAGTGTTCTGGTCTGAATCAGGAGAGAAATCTGCAGATCAAGCAGCGTTTTCAAGACAAAACGTTAAAAACGTCTTAATGCTGGATTTATTTAATCTTTTCTCTTCTCCAGATGTTAACTGATGGACTCTCATTCTGACGGCACCCATTCACTACAGAGCATCCATTGCTGAGACACTGATGCAGAGACACATTTCTCCAATCTACATCTTGGATGATGGGAGGGTGAGGACATTTTCATTTGAACTATTCCTTTAATAAATGCATTAGAAACCATTGTTAGTTCATGATACCCGATACATTAGCTAAACCGAAGTCACTAAAAACACTTTTTAAAAGTCTGCTTCAATCTGACACAAATCATACACATAACCAGGCCTTACAGAAAAGCCAAGTGACAGCATTAAGAAAATAATAATTAAACAAAAAATAAACAAATCACCCATCAAAACAAACTCGCTTGCCGTAACAAAAGATAATTTTGTACAAATGTGAAGTTTATTCTTTAAAGAAGTGAATAATACATAAACTATTGTCTATAAATATAAAGGTTTTTAATAGAATCACAAGCAGAAGTATGAGAAAGAGACAAATAACAGATGTTGTCACCGGTGTCGATATAGGCTTCAATGCTAGCGTGATTACATACATGTCAGATCCATGCAAACGCATCTCACAAGAACAGGCCTCTATCTACCAGTGCTTTCTGTAATCACCTTAAACACAGATTCATGGGAAAACACAAATAAACAATCAAGAATCAACATTATCTGATGTTCAGTAAAGGGCATCTTTGAAAAAAGCACATGATGACACAACAGACCCTGAAGAATTGTTAGCAGGATGAATTAAACATATGTAGTGATGTGGGGGTTTTATTAGCTGATATTGATACCAATAACCACAGTGCAGACCGATACACAACCGATACAACTTAAAAATCAGTTAAAATGTCTGAAAACAAATTGCAATATTCATTAACAGACCTGCTGGTAGATTTTGGACATGATACACAGGACAAGCAGACATGATTATCGCTGCTGATCATCTCAAAAGGGCCAAATATCGGCCGATATATCGGTTTACCTCTACACATATGCATCAGAACGTCTACATCTCAATGCTCACATCACGTTCATGGATTAGTTTATATACCAACACAGGCGTTTAACTATTTGAGTGATTTAATAACTTCTGTTGATACCGATAACCAGAGCACAGACCGATATTACTTAAAAAATGAGTGCTGTCAAACGATTAATCACATCCAAAATAAAGGTTTTTGTTTACATAATATATGTGTACTGTGTATATTATTATGTATATAATAAATATACACGCATGCATGTATATATTTAAGAAAAATGTTTTGTATATATATTTAACTATATTTATATATAATATAAATTATATGAATATATACACATGTAAATATTTTCTAAATGTATACTATATGTGTGTGTATTTATACATGCATAATAAATATACAAAGTGCACCCGTATATCATGTAAGCAAAAACTTATTTTGGATGTGATAATAGCAATTAATCGTTTGACAGCACTTTTAATAATCAATAAAATCCAATTTCATTATCGATCAAGAGGCCTGCTGGTAGATTTTGGACATGATACACAGGTCAAGCAGATGTGGTTATCGCTGCTGATCATCTCAAAGGGGTCAAATATCGGCCGATATATCGGTTTACCTCTACACACATGCATCAGAAAGATTTTCCCATCATGGATTGGTTACAATACCAACACAGACATTAAAAGATTTGAGAAGTGCCTTGCAAACACCGTCCATACTCTTCTAGCTGTATGTTTAGAGGTACTTGTGTGCAAAAGAGCCAAAGGAGAACACAAACCCTTCAGAAACATCACCAAAGTTCATTACAGACTGAAGAAAAACATGTATACATTTCTTTGAGTCGAACACAAGCGCAGGCATGACCCCAATGATGCTCCGAATTGAAAAAGGCACTTAATTTGACATCTTAAAACAGCCTGAGATTGCTGCGGTCCAAGCCCAGGACAGGCCAGGAGACCAGCAAACCGGTTAGGCTGGGTTAAGCACATATCAACCATGGTACTTACAGTTTTTGTTCTAGCTCCTAGTCTCAGCCTCCATAAAACATTCCAGACCTATAATTAATCTGATCTCAGTCCCAAAGCTTTAATTTAAAGCTCAATTCTTCCCATGATATGCAGCCTTAAGTGCTGGGTGCACTATTCACACACGTTATTATTATTATTATTTGCATGGAAAAAGTTTGAATAATTGCCCGTGGAAACACTGATGTCCATAAAAAGACACAGTTTTACATACAGGCATAAAAAACAGATCCCAACCCAGAATAATCCAAGAGAAAAGGCAGAAATAATCTCCAAAACGATACGGCTCGTCCAAAAAAAGTTCATTTGATTAAAAAAAGAACATCCAAGTGAGATTTAAATACAAATATATACTTACAAAAAAATCACATCGTTTATGTACAAGGCGAAGGGCGTCCTTTAAACAGTTCGAAACGTGAATAATAAAAAGTCACACGGTTGTTTCTCCTTGTTTGTTGTTCGCCAGTCTCGTGTAGAACTTCCTCCACGAGTTAAGCGTCTTTCCAGACCAGATCCAGAACCCAGACGTGATGCCCACGATCAGGGTCATCAGGTACTTGATCATGAACACCGTGAAATCCGGGCTCATCTGCGGGTTGTGCACGGGACAAGGCACCGCGTACGTCTTGCACGTTTGAGCGCTCCACGTCTGTTCCCACTGATCCCGAAAGGCCTGCTCGTAGAAATAACACGCTATCACGATCGTGGCTGGAACCGTGTAGAGGACGCTGAAGACGCCAATGCGCACCATCAGCCTCTCCAGCTTCTCCGTTTTGGTGCCGTCGTGCTTCATAATGGTCCTGATGCGGAACAGAGACACGAAGCCCGCGAGGAGGAACGAGGTCCCGATGAACAGATAGACGAAGAGCGGCGCCAAGACGAATCCGCGCAACGCGTCAACGCTGTTAATGCCCACATAGCACACGCCGCTGAGCACATCTCCATCAACTTGACCCACGGCGAGGATGGTGATGGTCTTGATGGCTGGCACCGCCCACGCTGCTAAATGGAAATATTGCGAATTCGCTTCAATAGCCTCATGACCCCATTTCATCCCGGCTGCGAGGAACCAGGTGAGCGCTAGAATGACCCACCAGATCGAGCTGGCCATGCTGAAGAAGTACAACATCATGAACAGAATGGTGCAACCTTCCTTTTTGGTGCCTTGCACCACCGTCCTAAACTCATTCTCGAACTGCTCATTGCAAACCACTTTGTCCTCCAGCAGAAATCCGGCGATGTAAGCGACAGACACCATCGTGTAACACCCGGAAAGGAATATAATGGGTCTTTCCGGGTAACTAAAGCGCTTCATGTCCACTAAATAAGTCAAGACTGTGAATAAAGTAGACGCGCAACACAAAACCGACCAAATCCCGATCCAAATGCGCGCAAACTTCTGCTCCTCCTCGCCGAAGTACATCATCCCGTGGAGTTTGTTGGGTTCGCACGGCGCGCCGCAGTTTTCCTCGCCCATAAAGCGGTAGTTTAGGTACGGTGGGACTTTCAGGGAAGTTGGGCATCTAAAACGCCCCTTCCCGGGATGCTCGGGTGTAGCTTGGGTCACCTCTGGAGTCGGGTTGACCGGCGCGCTCCGCTCAGACGTGTTCTGCCCCACGCAAAGCTCTTTGCCGTGAACCGGGAACGACTCGCAGGCGAGAGTCTCTGGCCACTGGAAACCGAATTTATTCATAAGCGCCTCACAGCCTTGGCGCGCACGCTCGCACAGGGAACGGCACGGCGGCAGCGCTTGCTCCAGCACCGTGCAAACCGGCGCGTACATGGAGCACAGGAAGAACTTGAGGTCCGGAGAGCATTGCACTTTAACGAGCGGGTAGAACTGGTGCACCTCCAGCCCCGCGTCCTCCTGGTTCGTGTGGCCGAGGAGGTTGGGCATGATGGTCTCGTTGTACGCGATGTCCGTGCATAGAGGAATGGTGATGGGCTGGCAGAAGCCGTGCTCGGGAACCGACATGCCGCGCTCTCCGTACTGCGCGCTCGCTTCCAGTATGCCAAAGGCGAGCAGGAAGAGCGCGGACGCACCGTGCGCGGCCATACTTTCCTTCTGCGGTTTGTCTCCTCACAGCCAGCTCGCCAGCCAGCGCAAGTCTTCTCCTCCGACTCCCTTTGTCGATTTATCCAGTCAAATCGGTGCACGGAAACTTTTGGGAAAGTGCCGCGGCGCACCGGACGCGGATCGCGAAGCGCGTGAAGAAAAGCACACGAGCGTCTGAGAGGCGAATAAAGAGTTGCGCTCGTCGTGTCGGAGTTTCTGTGAGCTGTTCAAACCTGTTTCCAGGCGCCCTGCTGTCTGCTGTTCATAAGCGAAACGCGGGCGGGGCTACGGACAGATGGCTCGCGCTAGGGAGCGTCGCGATTTCGTTCGCCTGCGGTTCGTTTCGCGTTCGCGCTTCGAGTTTGTAGAGATGTTGAGCGGAATCATTATCTCTGTTGACTTTAGAGACCAGGACCTGTGTTCACAACACATTTGACATCACCTCTAAGAGAAACAGCAGTGAAGTTTTCAGCTAAGAGTTTCTCTCTATTCACAAAGCTGCTGAGACACTTGTACTGAGGAATAGAGCGTAAAGGGGGCGGGGTTTACCTCATTGCTATGGATGATGTCAGCATGCTCATTAACTATGCACACTGTGATTGGCTGATAGTCTGTCAGAGATTTATTCATTGAATATGTTGCCATATTTAAATAAAATGTTAATTTCCACATTCAAATAAAGATTTTAAAAGTGTCACTAAATTAAACAAGTATATGTTCAGCTAATTACCAGCCTCTTACATGTATGCTTCTCATAATTAGTGAATATGCAAATAAACTGCTTTTTAATTAAGAGTAGAATAATCACGGCTGATAGTAAAACATGCAAGCGTAAAAGAAAAGCAAGCTGGATGTAAGAACACGTTACCTCTTGCCCAGCTGATTAATGAAAACAAGGACAATTTAGAGTAGCGACAACCTCCAAAACAAAGGCGATATCTCTTTAAAAGCTCATTATGGTCAGATGTTTATGATCCGAGGCAGATTGCTGGAAACAGGCTATTTCAGGATAGTTTGTGTCTTCGGTTGCTCCGAACCTTTCACAGATTTAAGAGCTAGTTTTAGTGCTAAACACTTTGTGAAATACTCTTAGATGAACATTTAGGAACATTCATTGTTCAGACTTTCTCCTAAATGACCGAGTTATGAGCTACTTTTATCCTGAAGATGTTTTGTGAATATGAGCCCAGATCAATAAGTGAAAGCTCTTTAAATGTTCTTTTAACATTCGTTCTTAGACTTTATGGGTTGTTGAACATAATCCACACAACATAATCCATTTTATCTGCTAACTTTCCCAACATAATATACATTTACTTAGCAATATATTATACCAATATATATTCATAATGGAGAACTAATCCTTCTTGACATTTGTTGTCATGACATCCAGTGAGCGTATGATAATCGGGCGACATTTCACTGCAAATATTAGTATTTTTTTATTTATTATTTGCACTTAGATTATGGACATTTGACGTATAGCAGTGTCCAGTGTTTCCCATTCATTGATTTATTTGTGGCCCGTCATAATATCAAAACGGACCGCTACAAATAGATTTTACAGAAGGAAATGGTTTTGTAATAAACTGAGCACGGCACGTTTCAACATTGAAATGCAGTTTCAATTAATTTTTACATTAATGTATTTTTGAAAAGAAACCGAGCTGCCGCTACACCAGTCTTCAGAAAAGCTTCGATTAACATAAAGTCATTTTAATTTAAGTTTCGACCCATTTACCCATTAGTATGTGCGAGATTGAAAGAGACTGTAATTCACAGCCTTTTACTAGATAAAGTACATTTTGCAACATGTTTTTTGGAAACCACAGACAAATTCCTCAAAGATACTTTCAATGCAGATGATGTGGAGTTGAACAGTAGTTTTGATCTTCTCAAGAAGCGACTAAAAAATACATAACTTGAACCATTGTGAACGACATTTTAATGAATTTTATAAAAAGACCCTTTGTGCAATGGAAAGATTTCACTGATTTTAGAAGTTCTTCATCAATGCCACTAAAAAACACAAATTTTTTAAGAGCGTGCGAAAGCAAATATGACTTTTAATCTCAGTTTTAATATCAGTCACATGCTATTACCAATATTAAATCATCGGTAGTGAAATCAGCGGTTGATTTGAAGTATTAATAAACTTTATTTCAGGTAAAACAACATTTACAGAAGGACATTACATCTTCCATAACATCACACACAGGTTTCTAACATAAAATGCAATTCCTACTCTAATATAGTCTAAGTTTCGTTCGTTATAAAGTGACCGGTTACACGTCTACGTTCCAGAACCGCTCGTCAAACGTCTGCATTATTTCAGTGCATGTTACAAAACAGAAAATAGATATAGTGAAGCGAAAACACAGATTCAGTGTTCAGCAAAGCGGATGCATGTTCAGCCTGTGTCCCACGATATATACGGATATGAACCTCCTTATACATACTGTATATAACAAAGATTACGAAAAGATTAAATATTCACAGATGAATGGAGAATAGCAGAGCAAACCGGGAATCTAAAGCTGTTCCCTTTTCATGGTAGATTTACATTTATATATCGATTTATTAAACTATAGGAGCCCCTTTCTGCCGCTGAATAATAAAAAAAATTATGACTTTTTCCTCACAGTTCAAGTTTTTCTCAGAGTTGTGATATAAACTCGCAATTGCAAGAAAAAAAGTCAGAATTGCAAGATTAAATCTGGCAGTTTTGAGAAATAAAGTCATAATTGTGATTGTTTTTTCTCAGAATTGAATGGTAGAAACTCACAATTGCGTGTTATAAAGTCAAGAAGTCAGCATTGGGAGATTTAAAAGTGCAATTCTGAGAAATAACGTTATAAATTGATATATACTCGCAATTCTGACTTCTCTAAGAATTGCGAGACAAAGTCATAATTGTGAGATATAAACTCGTGATTTAAGAAATAGCTTTTTTTTCCTCAGAAATTGACTTTATAACTTGCAATTTCAATATCTCACAATTATGAGAAAAGTCTGAATTGCGAGAAAGAAATTGTGAGATATAAACGCGTGCAACTTTTATAAAGTCTGAGGGATATTTTCTTACAATTTAGTTTATATCGTGCAATTCTGAGAAAAAAGTCAAAAGCGAGATGTAAACTTGCAGTTGCAAAAACAAAAAAGTCAGAATTGTGAGATAAAAAGTCGCAATTACCGTATTTTATCTTTACTCCGTGGCAGAAACGGGCTTCTATAAGTGATCAACTTTGAAGCAAGCGCAAATGATTATGCAAACACGATGTTTATTCTTTTTGTGTGTTCGTCACAGTGCTAAATGTGCAAGAATTGTTTATTATTACTTTTCTCCATCGCAAGAAAGGAGACTCTGCACACCTTAAAGTGGTGATAAAATACAGCATGCTGCATGTAAAGCTGCGACCGCCACAAAGGCAGGAGGAGCTCTTACATGTGTCAAGCATGTCGCATGGAAATAATAACTGGGCTGCTAATACGAGTCCTTTAATGGTTCGGAGGCATTAATGCGGCTGTGTTTCCACAGAAGCGCAGCTCTCTTTGTCGTCGCAGCATTTAAACCGTCTCTATGCAAGCATAAAATAGTTTGTTGAATAAAGGCCACGTTCACACTGCAGATTGATACGGGTGTCACTCCTCTTCACCAACATTGAAAATTGTGACCTCGGAGCACAAAACCAGTCTATAAGTGTCAATTTTTCGAAATTGAGATTTATGCATCATCTGAAAGCTGAATAAATAATCTTTCCATTGATGTATGGTTTGTTATGATCGGACAATATTTGAAAATATGGAATCTGAGGGTGCAAAAAAATCTAAATATTGAGAAAATTATCTTTAAAGTTGTTCAAATGAAGTTCTTAGCAATGCATATTAATAATCAATAATTAAGTTTTGATATATTTACGGTACTAAATATCTTGATGGAACTTGATCTTAATATCTAATGATTTTTGGCATAAAATAAAATATATAATTTTGACCCATACAATGTATTGTTGGCTATTGCTACAAATATAGCTGTGCTGCTTATGACTGCTTTTGTGCTCCAGGGTCACATATTATACTTTTCTTCCTCAGTATATTTATAAGAATCAAACTACTAAGATAAAGTTTTGTTTTCTGAAAAATGAATCAAAATTGAGCTCATACTTAAAACAAGAAAAAAAATATATATGGAAGCTTCTTTCAATCACAGAATAAAAACATAAAAAAGGTAATTGCACATTTTTATATCAATTTTCTGCCAATCCTGATAAAAAAGTCAAAATCTCCAGATATAAACTCACAATTCTGAATTCTATTAATTTATATTTATATATATACTATTATAGCCCGTTTTTTATCCTGTGGTGAAAACAAGCTTACATTAAAATACCAATCAATGAGGCAAGAAAAATTAAAACTTAATTAAAAGTGTAACCAAGTTTATTTTTCTGACCTCATTGACATTTTTTTTCTTGTTTTAAGCAAAAACAATTTTGATAATTTCTCAAAAAAAAAAATTTTTTTTCAGAATTTTTCAGAAAACAATATCTTTACGCACCTCAAATACACGTCTCTTGATTTAAGACTGTTAAGAACATTTGCACCGGAAAACAAGACAATACTGAGGAATAAAATCAGTTTTGGTGTGTTTAAGAGCATTGAATTGACTGATTTGCACCGTATTTTAATGCATGTTTCCTGTTATTTAATCTGCATTATTCCTTTAGGAATTTGTGCTAAACTATGATGTCTTTATATATTTACACTTCTTTTGTCCGAAGCGGCGAACACCAACGGGTTAGACTGCTAATAATCATGTTTCTAGTTTAGCAAACTCAGGATTACGAGTGATAATCGGTGTGTACGTGGCCTGACCGAATTTGCAGGAGCAAAACACGACCTTATAAGCTGGAATGTTGCGCAAACATGTTGAAAAGTGCATTCGCAGTAAGCGTTGACCTTTTAAAGCCCATAAACATCATTGCTCTTTAACTAGTTTAACCTCTGACTGTTAGTCACACCATTATGACTAACGCTGAATCAAGAAGTTCATTTTGCACTAATATGAATAATAATAAAATAATTAATCACGTCTGGATTTGTACCGTATAATAACTGCAAAGGCGTGATGTATCACTGGACGTCATGCACTTCTGATTTATTAAATAAACTCAGTTTACTTCTTTATTCGATCCATGTTAACAGTGCAGAGCCAATCATTGCTATTGGTCAATTAGCTCTTGCACTTTTAGAAAGCAACATTTATTGATATTTTACAACAAATTGACAGAAAGAGAAAATACTGTACCCAAACGGAGATGATATTATTATGTTGAACGTCTGTTGTACAGACACCAAATGGACGGACATGAATAGGAAGAGCAGTATTAGTATTCAGATACACAGGCCGGGAGAGCAGTGCACTTTGGGAAGGTTCTTCAGATCAAACTCCATCATTAGAGCTTCATTAACAACACTTCAGTTTGAAATGCTAAAGGACTGTTCACACATAATGCATTCTTGCATTCATAAACAGCTTTAAACTCGTTTTTACCCATATAACCTGCTTTTCTTGAAGCTGAATTTTTTTTTTCTCATTTAGGGTCATGAACATGCATGCAAAGTTTTGAAACTAGTGCGTTGTGGAATTTGTACAAAATGTTTCTGTTTCAAATTAAGCTTTTCAATTTTAATCATGGGGTAAAAGCAGGTGTTCAGACCCAAAATAAAAATAAATCTGAATTTTGTCTGGTATTTGCATTTATTATGCATTTGGCAGATGCTTGCATTGAAGGCGTATATTTTTATTAGTTCATGTATATGAATTTTGCTAGCAATCGAACCCATGATCCTGCTGTTGGAAGTGGCATGCTTCTAATATTTGAGATTTAGGAAAGTATACACAGCAATACAAAAAATGTAACTCAAAAATACATAACATTTTAGGTGTACATAAGAAAAAAAAATCATATTTTCTTGTGAACGTTTTCATAATGTATGAGGACTTAATTTGAAAGGTTATCTGTTTTTAGCTGATTTTGTTTTTCAGAGTGATTTTTGTGTGTGAATTGTATTTAATCTAATGCGGAGAATCTAAAGTAGTCCTATAGCTTAAATAGTAGTGCAAACAACAACAAGGTCATGGGTTCGAATCTCAGTTAATGCATGAATGTGTACAATGTGTCAAATGTATACTTTGAATGCAATGTACTTTAAGTTGGATAAAAGCTAAATCTGCAAAATGCATAAATGCAGCGCTCATACAACAAGATACAGCGATGTCCATCTAGCACAGACAGACAATTTAAATAACAAAAAAAAACAGTCCTGTGTGAACATCCTCTAACAGGTCAAAGTAAAGTTTAGGGCGTTAAAATGATCAATTAGTGAGTGCAATTAGTTCTAAGATTGTCATGGGCCTTCGGATGGAACAGATTCATTTCTAAACCGTGGACGAGTGAATTTCTTTCTCATGCACAGCAGCACCAGTGCAAGCGTATTGCCTGTATTTAACACTCAACGCACATGTAAACGCACACAGACGTACACGAGACTCGCAGTTATCTGCCGTTAGTGATGGTGTTCATTGCTTTAGCGGTCCCTGCAGTGAGTGAATGTGCACCATCAGGCTGCAACCGCATCGTCAGTGCGATTATCGTTATTACTAGGGATGCACCAATACTACATTTCTTAGCCGATACAATAGCCGATTATTCAGAATATCAGCTGATATTGATAATGATTATTCAGAATGATATCTGCAGATACAAATACCAATAATGATAGCTAATTATTTGGAATGATATCTGTGTATACCGATATCCGATTATTTGGAATGATATCTGCCGATATCAATAACCGATTATTCAGAATGATATCCGCTGATATCGATAACCGATTATTCAGAATGATATCTGTCGATACAAATACCAATAACCGATTATTAAGAAAGATATCTGCCTATACAGATTATTTGGAATGATATCTGCCAAAACAAATACCAATAACCGATTATTCAGAATGATATCTGCCGATATCGATAACCGATTATTAAGAATGATATCTGCCGATACGGAATACAATTATTCGGAATGATATTTTCCTATATCGATTATTTGGAATGATATCTGCCGATACGGTTTATTCAGAATGATATCTGCTGAAATTGATAGCCGATTATTCAGAATATATGCCAATACCGATAGTTTAATTTTCTTAAGGAACAAACTAATGCTATAAACTATACAGGGAGCCTTTCATTTGGTACATCATAGAGCTTAAAATGAACAACAAAATTATATTCAATGCCAATTATTTTCAGATATAATAACTACTCTCAAATTAAAAACGCTTGTATGCAATGTAAGGTAATTTTCATAAAAAATTGTCTTCATGAAATATTTATTCAAACATAATTAACAGTAAATAAGCTCACTCAAGTGTTTATCTTTCCAGAGGTAAATGCAACATTAAGTGACGTTGTTTTTCTTTCGGTTAAAATGCTAATTGTGTGATTACATGAGACATGATACATTTTGGTAGGTTGTACTGTATCTTTCAACACCTTCAGATGTTCATTAATTTTAATTTCACACGGAAAGACTCGGCGCTGCCCCTTAAACTGGAGCAATACGTCACACAACATTTAAGGGCATCAAAATTACATTTATTGTTTGAATTTAGTAATAAAATGTACATGATTTGAAAGCTGAGACTTAGTTTTTTTATCAGAAGTAATAAAGCACAAAGATTTTGCGATTGTTGGATAGGAGGCACAATACAAATAATGTCTTGAAATGGAAACTGGATCTGGCAACCCTGGCTTATTATTGCTTTAACATTGACAGCCCTTAATTTAACACAAGGCAAGTTGCTGTCTGACATGTTTTTTACCGCCTTTTGATTGACAAGAAATGGGCTATTTTTAAATAATCGGTCGATGGCTGATAATGCAGATAATTATCGGCCGATATATCGGTGCATCCCTAGTTATTACTGTGGGAATTATTGTCATTGTTATTGTGAGCGCAGCTGGACCGTACCATAGCCAACAATGTGGAAGATTGCAGGAGATGCGAAATGCCAGCTTGGTCTCGATAATGCTTGATTATGCGCGGGAGGGCATTTGGTTTGTTCTCTCAGATAGACACATATTTAACTGTACAAACATTCGTATATAGGTAGCTACATACACAAACCGTTCGTATTAATCGCCTCTTGAAGTCAGGACGTCGTTCGCATGCCGTTGATCTGGGAATATTACGCAACATTCCTGATGGTTAAACGCAGATTTGACTGAATTGCTCTCAGTCCCACACGGAAGGTCAAACCAGCCAGAAATGAAATAATTTAAATAAACATGAAGAGTCGTTCCCGTTTCGTTCTCCTCTTTGTCCTTTTTCCATCTTGACGGCTGACAGCGCCAACCTGCAAAAAAGAGAGACAAAAATATTCAACGTCAGTCCTGATGTGCTCTTTTAAGAACTGTAATTTAAGACGAGACAAAGCATTGATTTTCATGCGCTGGTTAATTTGGAGATTTTGGGCTGTTTGGCTTTCCATACATTTAGTCATTTAGCAGATGCTTTTATTTAAAGTGACTTATGATGAGGACAATGGAAGCAATCAAAATCAACAAAAGAGCAATTATGCGCAATACAAGTCTCAGTTAGCCTAACACAGTACATATAGCAAGTTTATTTTAATTATATAATAAAACGAAAACAGATAGAATAGAAATCTAGTGTTAGAGGCCTTTTTTACTATACAATTGTAAATAAATAAAAAGAAAACAAATAGATAGAATACAAAAAGATTAGAGAAACTAGTGTTAGTTTTTTTTTCATAATGTGTTGTTTCAGGCTGATGGAAAGAAAACATCCAAAATACACATTTAAGTGTTTATTTTAAGACACTTTATCTATTTGTGTCTGCACAATTAAAACTACAAATCATGTCTTTAGGTTGTTTTCTCCACTTCAGCAGCACTTACACCAAACTACAGCTTTATTCATATCTATATTCAGAGATTGTTCATTATTATTTACACCACAGCTTACTCCTTAAACATGGTGAAAATGCCAACAAAATCAAACAAGAGTTTTAAACCAGGATTTATCCAATGTTAGATTAATCTTCTGGAAATGTTTGCACATTAATGCATATATAATTAGACAATGCTTAATTTATGTATTTAAACAAACACTTTAGAAAATTTAGTTAATACTAATGTTTTTTTGTATTCTTCATGCAATCTATTAACAGGTATATGTTAGTTATGTATGTATGTTAACTGTATGATGTCCATTAGTTAATTTTTACTGTAATGTTTTGCCTAAACTATATTAAATGAAGTATTTCGATAAACTACATCTTTAAAGGAGCTTCACAGTGCTGGTGACGAGGATGATGGGATGCAGAGGAGTGTGTGTGTGTGTGTGTGTGTGTGTGTGTGTGTGTCTGTGTCTGTGTGTGTGTGTGTGTGTGTGTGTGTGTGTGTGTGTGTGTGTGTGAGGAAGGGCAGATCCGGCTCGCTTGTTTCTCGGCTAATCTTCCTCTTTTTTCCCCATTGACCATACTGCTAATAAATAATGCATGCATCTCTGTGTGTCCGACCTCTCTCTCTCTCTCTCTCTCTCTCTCTCTCTGGCAGTCTGTTATTCTCTTTCTTACTCTCTCGTTTCAGATTTTCTTCCTTCCTTTGTTGCCCTTCCCCCACTTGATTTCAATCCATGCCTTTGGAAAACCGTTCCTGGAGGATTTGCAAGTGTGTGCGCCAGAAATCAGAGATCATGGAAGGACGCTGGCTTTATCAAGAGCCCAAAGCGTGTGTGTGTGTGTGTGTGACAGAGAGAGAAAGAGGAAATCGACCAGCTCAGAAACACACCGTCCCACTGCAAACCCAACAAACTACATCCACCGAAGGCTGGGTGATAAATAAATATTCATCAATGATATTGATCATAAACTTGAGAGATATTTTGCCTGAATATATACTGTACATTTTTTTTTAAATGATATGGAAAAACATTTTAATAAAATAATAAAAATACAAATAAAATAACTAGAGATAAGGCGTTTGGTTTATTCTTTTAATCAGTACATTTTCACTTGTACGAGATGATAATAATAATAATAATAATATATAATATAAATATTATATAATAATAAACAAATAAATAAAATCTGAAATTCAAATAATATATAGTTTAATATTTGAATAATATTACAAATAATTATTATTACTTAAAAACGGTGAAGCATATTTTGCTTCAAAATATTATTGTGGTTTTAGAATTTTTTGTTTATAATACATAAGCATTTATTAATATTTTGAACTTCTGTTCTTTCAAGGCTTTTGTTATATTTTTCATTTTAATTTTAGTGTAAGTTTTAGTCATTTTGTTATGCGTGTTTGTCTTATTCATTTAACAAACATTTTTGTTTAGCTTTAATTTATTTTTATTTCAGGTTTAGTAATATAATTATATAATAATTTCACTTAAATACTTTTATTATTTCAGTTAGAGGCAAAGTTTATTTGTCTATTTGCTTGTTTTTCACCTAATATTTATAATTTATATTTTATCTAAGTTTAATCTGAATTGAGAAAAAAAAACTATTTTAATAGTTTTACTTTAAATAAACAATGCAGGAAATCTTAAGGAAACATGTTTGGAAACCATCAGTTTTGCAACCCCATGTGGTGGCGCTAGTGAGGCAGAAATTACACACAAACTTAAAGATGTTAAAGTTGATCAAGTTGCTGTTTAGACTGCAATTAATATTTGTCAAGTATGTGTAATCAGTTCTTTGGCCAAAAACCGTCCATGATTTAGTGAATCTGAGCGGTGAGCGTCAGGTTCTGTGTGAGCAGGAGAAGATCAGATGTGTTGAAGAGCGTCTCTGACTGATTTAGCAAACACAATGAGCCCCTTCTGTGACCTCTGACCCCCCCCCCCCCCCCCCCCCGCCAACCCGGCCTCGTCACGTCTCAAAGCGTGTAATGAAGTGCGTCAGACCCCTATTAAATGGCACACACTCTCTCCTCTCTCACACACACACACACACACACACACACACACACACTCACACACACACAACACACACACACACACACACACACACACACAACACACCCACACACACACACACACACACACCCACACACACACACAACACACACACACACACACACACACACACACACACACACACACACACACACAGATAAACTAGACCAGACACACACACACACACACACACACACACACACACCCCCAGATATAAACATACATGAGTACAGTGCCAAGAGTCTCTCTCTCTCACACAACACACCCCCCAGATATAAACATACATGAGTACAGTGCCAAGAGTCTCTCTCTCTCACACACACACACACACACACACACACACACACACACACACACACACACACACCACACACACACACACACACACACAATGCCACACACACCACACACACACACACACACACACACACACACACACACACACACACACACACACACACACACACACACACACCCAACACACACACACACACACACACACACACACACAACACAACAGTACAGTGCCAAGAGTCTCTCTCTCTCACACACGACACACACCCAGATATAAACATACATGAGTACAGTGCCAAGAGTCTCTCTCTCTCACACACACACACACGCACGCGCACCGCTACGCACACACAACCCACACACCCACATACATCACACACTCAGAACACCACACACACACACACACAAGTACAGTGCCAAGAGTCTCTCTCTCTCTCACACACACGGCTTCCAGATAAAAACACATGAGGTACATTGCAAGAGTCTCTTCTCTCACACACACACACACACACTTACACACACACACACAACACACTCACACACACACACACATGAGTACAGTGCCACACACACACACACACACACACACACACCACACACACACACACACACACACACACACACACACACACACACACCACACACACACACACACACACACACACACACACACACACACACACACACACACACACACACACAACGCACACACACTCACACACGCACACACGCACGACACCACACACACACACACACACACACACACGCACACCCACGCACACACACACACACACACACACACAACACAACCCACACACACACACACACAACTAATAAAAATGACAATTACATAAAATAAAAGCTAATTCAAAATATGAAATACTATAATTAAATAACACTAAAATAACTGCACGAGAAGCACAAATGAATCACTGTTATATTCACAATGATTTGAATCACTAGCAGAACTGAATCAGGACAGTATCTGAACCTAAAGCAGCTCAAGCATTAGACACACACATTATAAAAGCACTCGCTGAAAACAGCTGAAAGCTTCTGCAGGAAAACACGATCCAAGCCCAGCACTTAAGCTGCCTATAGATCTATAAAAGTTCCCTGTTCAAAGTCTGGGAAATTCCCACGGAGTGATATAAAGATCCATCCATCAGGACCCCCGCTGACAATACAGTCTCCTTCATTACCAACAATAAAAAAATTAAAAGTGTATCATTTGTAAAATGTATTTTATTACAGCAAGTTTTCAAGACAATACTTCTCATTTTCATTTAGTTTTAATATATATATAAACTTTATAGACAATAAAAATGTCAAAAACCCAAATTACTAAAACTTGGACTAAAATTAACATGAAAGCAGAAAATACAAAAATAAAATCTAATTCAAATTAATAGCAAAACTATAATTGTATATTGGTGACAATAAAATATTTACTCTATAATAGAGTAATAGCTTTTCAGTGATACAAAAATATTGAATATTTCTTCATAGAAATTGCTAGTAGATTTCAGAAATAAAAAGTAATCTCAAGTGAACATGAAATTAATTATAAAAACTGAAATAGTATTTTCTTGTAAAATGCACTCATAATTCATTTTATTTACAACTTCGTGTATATGATGTAGTCTGTGTTATGTTTTATGCTCTACAGAAGCAGACAAATAATATTCGTTAAACTGAAGAAGCTATTAAACAAAGTAACCACATTTACATTTAGTCATTTAGCAGATGCATTTATTTAAAGTGACTAATAAATGAGGACAATAGGAGCAATCAACAAAGGAGCAAGTGCTATAACAAGTCTCAGTTAGCTTAATAAATAAAAAGAAAACAATAGAAATAGAAAAGAGTAAGCTAGTGTTAGAGACTTTCTTTGTTTGTTGTTAATTGTATAATAAACAAAAATAAAAAAGATAGAATACAAAAAGAACAGAGAAGCTACCGTTAGTTTTTTAAAGAAAACAAGCAGTTAGTAAATTAATAAAGTGCAAGTCTAAAAAGGGGCAATTTTTTAAAAGAATAGAATTATAATAGAGCGTGCTAGAGTTAGAGGGTCAAATAAAGATGGAAGAGATGTGTTTTTAGCCGATTCTTGAAGATGGTGAAGGACTCAGCTGCTCAGATTGAGTTGGGCAAGAGGGAACAGTTAATGTAAAAGTCTGTGAAAGTGATTTTGTGGCTCTTTGGGATGAACAATAAAGCGCTGTTCAGCTTCTAGAGGCACAAGTCTTAAAGCTAATAGAAATAACATGTATAAATATAAAGACTATTTGAGTCCACAGGCTGAAAGATGCATTGCTCTGTTGACTCGGGACGGTTTGATCGATTGATTGCACGGTCTATAGACGAGTTCCTCCAGCCGCACGGTAAACAAACACGTGGTTCCGGTCAGAGACGCCCGACTGAAGCAGATCAAGCGGCTTGCAGGATCAGCCTCGGGCGTCTCTCCTGGACTCCTCATCAAACAGCCGGCTCTCAGTCAAACACAAAGACGGGCTCCGCTTCTTCAACACACTCCTGCTCTGATTGTGATGCATTCATCTGTGCACGGCCTTCTACAGAAACATGCGTTATCATGCATAACCTACACAAACCAAGAGGAGTTTAGCACAATACAGCACGAATCATTTCTTGTGCAAATGCATTAAAATAACTTCCACTGATTCCACAGAACAGCAATGATGATTTATTTTTGATTACATTATAATTAGTGCTGTCAAATGATTAATCGCATACAAAATAAATGCTTTTGTTTACATAAAATAAATGAGTGTACTGTTTATATTTATTGTGTTACACATGCATGTATATATTTAAGAAAAAAATTATGCTTGTATAATAAAAATATGAATGCAAATATATACATGTAAGGCTTTACAGGGTTAAGTAGATCTAGTATTTATGTTCTAAATTAATTATAAGTTCATAGACATCATAGTGTGTCCAGTCCTTTATCCTTGCATTAAGTGATCATTTATGCTAATATTATCCAAAACTCTCCTTTGCCTAGTTCTGAAGTGCTCTGTACATTATGCTGTTTTATGTTGACCGTAAAGTCAAGCTCACACGGCTCAGCTGAATATGTAATTTCAGAACAAATGTGTTCAGTTTTCTTGAAATAATGCTGAAAGTCTGACGTTCTTTCAATTGCATCTGCATTCATGTATTTGGCCGATGCATTTATGCAAAGTGACTCACAACGAATTAAAGTTATATATTTAATTATTTCATGCATACAGTGGGAATCGAACCTACAACTCGGAGAAAAAGCATGAAATCGATAACCTAACTTTATAGATCTCATTTCTCACATTCATAAACCGAAGACTGAAACTATAAGTGCATGTTTTCCGTATCAGAAAGACTACAAACACAGCGGTCAATCTCCAACGCCTTCCTCTGGGTTTCTGTGAATGCACGCTTGTTCTCCGGCCTCTGGACTCTTATGATTAGGACTTGGCTTGAAGTGCGCCTGCATGTTTGTGGGCAGTGTGGTGTCACTTCATTAGTGGAAACGACTGGCCGTCTGCTGGGGAGGCAAACTGAGACGCCTGACCACAAAACACAAAGAAGCAGAGCCAGAGAGAGAGAGAGAGCTGCTTGGCCGTTTAATGCATCTTAACCAAAGCGAATGGAAGGAATGCTTGAAGACGACTGCAAACCGAAGCAGGAATGCGACTGAAGAGCACTTATTGTGTCCTAAATGGTTGAATTTAGTTAGGAAATGAAGCAGAAGATGCTGTTGTATTTCACTGTAATGATATCAGAGAGACTCTCATACAACTGAACTAAACAAAGACGTCGCCAGATAAAACCAAAGTCATTCCATCAACAAGATGCACTAATACTGCTGTCAGAGGACATGTGTACTGAGTACAGCCGATCTAATGATACTACAAACTGCATTTGGTCCCGGGTCAGAAATGATTCAGCGCTCAGGGATGAAAAATTACTCAAATGTGACAAAAATAAAGCCTGTGGGGCTAAACATGCCTTCAGAGTCAGATACTACTGCACTTGATTTCAAAGATTAATATCAATTTATTTTAAAGAATTGTATTAACTAATGTGATTTTGTAGGATTTTTTTTATTCTACAATTCTTTAAATATATCATATTGCACTGTATAAATTATAAAATACAATATATATATATATATGAGACTTTGTTGTATTTGTATTATTTTAAATTATATTTGGACAAATACATATCTTTATATAATATATTTTTATATTTAAAACTAACAAATATATTTGAATAAGAAATATTCTTAAAACAAAAATATTTTTTATTACAAATACACTAAATCAAAAAATAAAAACAAAAATAACACACACACGAGAATTGTTGCATTATTTCACAGATATTTTATATTTACAAATATATTTATATTTTATATTTAAGACTAATAAAAGATAAGAGAGATATATATATATAAAAAAAATTATGTGATGAAGCCATATTTTTTTTATGTGATGAAGCCATATTTTTTGTATATATATATATACACAAAAAATATGGCTTCATCACATAAAAAAAATATGGCTTCATCACATAAAAAAAACCCTAAACATCAATTCAAGAAGGTAAATATTGCGTGTTATATTAAAAAGTAAATGTCTGAGACAAGATTCACTCATTTGTCAATATTGATGTTGTCTTTAGACTGAGGCTATGCTAACACTGCTAGCCACATGCTACAGTCTTGTATGTGAGGCAGACAGATCATATTTCAGCTGAAGGATGAATTAATAGATGGAAATTACAGGGAGAAACTGCAGCGCTACTTTGCATAATCAGCCGTTAATTGAACCCTCAGCCATATGTGGCGCGCACACACACACACACACACACACACACACACACACACACACACACACACACACACACACACACACACACACACACACACACACACACACACACACACACACACACACACACACACACCACACACACACACACCACACACACACACACACACACACACACACACACACACACACACACACACACACACACACACACACACACACACACACAGCAGATGGTCGCGCAGCAGCTCGATGGGTCTGAATCAGTGAGAATCAGCTCTCAGATGCCTGGAAATGTCATGATTTGCAAAAGTACATCATTTGCAATGCATCATGGGATGAGTAGTTTATCCACTCATAAACAACATCAGGTACATGTATCTTCAATTGTTATAAATCAGCATGTTGTGATAAGTCTTAACAGCCTCTAAAGGCCAGAATCTCTTTTAAAATGTTGCAAAAACAGTAAGTCTGGCTGTAGTTTAGTGTGTCAGAGTCTCTTAGAGCTCTAGTGATGAAAATGTAGTTCAGCACCGACCCCATGCTGCACCGGCTTATCGTCAAGTGTATTAATTAGCCTATTTTGTGTGTGCTTAACGATGCACACGGTTTAATGAATTACAGGTCATGCATAAAAATGAGGGAGGAGTCGGAAAGGAGGAAATCTGCTTGGGAAATTTGTTGCATATTTACATATATTTACAATCTGACACACTGTAACGCGTTTGATTTATTCTGCAGCGATCCGGCTTCAGCGTTCAGGGAGCTCGGAGAAGTCCTGCGGAGAATATTCATATTTCAGGCACGTTTGCTGCATCTGTAGTTGATTTCTGTGAGATGCAGATTCAGGATATTTCTGGAGGAGTGTTAATGCCTCTGTAACGGACAGCAGTGTCATATAAGGACCTTATTTTGGCTTTTGTTGATGAGGTCGGGGGTCACGGTTCAATACGATTTTGGTAAAAAAACAAAAACAAAGCTATATACTATGCATGGTTTCTTTTCATTTATTTTGAACAGAAAATAGTGTAAACCTCACCAAACCAAATAAAAAACCTCACCTCAGTCGTGGACAATTCCTGCCGGAGCCGAGATTCGAACCCACAACCTCGGGTTACAAGTCGACGCTCTATCCATTAGGCCACGACTGCCCCACGGTACATTTATTCGGTACGAATACATGTACCCATGCCACCCCTACTATCTATCCATCCATCCATCCATCCTATGTGTTTAGAATGTATCACCTGTTTTGATTTTCAAACCCACATTAATTAATTTGAAAAGGAGACGATTAATCAATTCTGAAAAATCATGCTCGGCTTGTGCTATGTTTATTTATATTTTTTTTATATCTAAGTGCAGTGGACCGAAATTAAATTCAAATTAATTGAATGGCCTGTTGCACTTGGATATAACAAATAAATAAATTGCACATATTGAGAATGAATTTTCTGAATTTAATAATCACCTCCTTTTCAAAATAATTAATTCGAATTTGAACTGAATTAACCAATTGGGCAACTTTGCCCCTGTCAATCAATTTTGGCCTGTCAATCAATACAACAGACCAATCAGAGGGACGTGTGGGCGGGACATGCAGCTGAAGTGCACTGAATGAGTTAGTGTCTATAAACGTGCTTTCAGTTCAATGATGCTCAGCTGTTTTTAATGCGAGAGCGTGTCGTAATGCTTCAGACCGACTGGAGTGTGTTTAACTTATAAAGTTTGAGATCTGAAGTCCAGATGAGCCTTATATAATGCAAACATACACACCTTGAGACCCAAAAACCAGGCATGAAATCAGTGCACCGCAGTACCAGCACGCTGAGTTACTTCACGGCCATCCGTCTGTGTGTTTCACATGTGCTTCGATCACATATGTGCTTTGATTTCACACGCCTGCAGCTTCATTCTCATGCATCACGCATCCTCAGGATCCAGTCTCTCTGTCCAGAGCCGAGCGGGTCAATATTTCATGTTTCCCAGCATCACATAGCAAAAATAAGATCAGAATCTGAAGAGCAGATCAATTATTCACATCAGACGGCGAAACAAATTGAACAGAGGTCAGTCAGTGAGAGAGAAGACTAAGCCTTTACATCCTCTCGAAGAGCATTACTTTCCACCTCACTCTCACACGAATCCATCGTAACAAGCCAATATACAGCGTCTATTCAACGCTATCGTAACACAAAAAAGCAAAAAAAAAAAAACCATAGCGCCCCCATTAAATTTTTCCCCTGGCATTTTTGTACACTCCCGTTCGCGCGGTGGCGGAGCCACGGCCTTTGATAAGTCAAGCGTGCTGTGAGTGAATGAGGCAGCGACAGGCCAGGAAAAACACACATTCATTCCCTGCACAATGCCAAGAAGCACTGTTAATTAAAGCTTATCCAGCCGCATGAATAATGCATTCATTCCTTCAGAATCTTCCCAGCGTTCATCAGGAGAGATAAAACCCAGAAGAGCTGATATCTGCTGTCTGTACGTGCAGCGAGAAAAGCCTTCGATTAAAACACAATCAGCGAGCGGCGTTTGTGCTGCACTGCTGGTGCACCATTACTGACGATAAACACAACTAAATGAGAGCGAACCGAGTCCATGAGAGTCCGACTCCCTGCTAGAGAACAGAACGAAGCAGCCAGACAGCCCCAGTCACATCTCACCAGCAAAACAAACTGTATTTGCATCATATTTTGAGGTAAAATATGATTCAGACAGGATTTGTGAGAGTAACTTTACACTCACAGTGTCTCTAAAGCTCGAGATCAACATGAATAATCAGATATATGTGACTCAGGAGCACAAAATCAGTCTTAAGTGTCATTTTTTTCTTGGACCCCTTGACATGTGGAGCTCAACTATGAGAACTCAACATGCTGTCTATGTAGGCAGCTCACTAGGTATTGGGACAGAGCGACACTGCAGTATTTTTAGACACTGAGGGGATAATCTCTAAACCTCTGGATTCAGTCTAATGGATTCCAGCCGATCCATTCAGCCTCATGAAGAGAGACGAATGTGCTTTTACTACAGTCTGTATTCACACAATTACTGAAGCTGTGTGTGTGTGTGTGTGTGTTGTGTGTGTGTGTGTGTGTGTGTTGTGTGTGAGAGTGTGTGTGTGAGTATGTGACTGAGTGAGTGTGTGTGTGAGTGACTGAGCGAGTGTGTTTGTGTGAGTGAGTGAGTGAGTGAGTGTGTGTGTGTGTGTGTGTGTGTGTGTGTTGAGTATGATTGT
>JAPDDN010000526.1:0-72542 GCA_027422405.1 Ptychobarbus kaznakovi
TTCACCTATCGCAAATGCTTTGATGAGGAAAGAGACTGAAGTTTAAGTCTTTGGTTCAATAACAAATCCCCATTCCACCCAAATCTGGTGCTTTAATGATACGTGAGAACGTCTTGGGCCTCAATTCCACATGAGAAGGAAAAGAAAGAGAAGAAATTGCGCACAAACCTCATTGATTCGTATGTGTATGTGGCAGATCTGAATGTGAGGATGTTAATACAATTTAAGGAACTGAACCTGCTATAACACCTCACACGCATGGTTATATATACTGTAGATCTTAAATTATAAAATGACAAACCAGCTTAATAAGTAAGGGAAGTGTACAACATTTAACTGTGCTGTATGTAATGGAACAATAGTCAAATACATTGTACAAAAAAAGTTACATCATAATATAGTGCTGGGCGGTATACCGGTTCATACCGAATACCGGTGTTGATTTTCCTTACAAAATTAATTTTTAAAATACCGCAATACCGGTGTCATTTAAATAATGTTCGGAACGAGACACTGTTAGAGTGTGGTCTCTTTTCACTATTGCATTTTGGCGGGATACAGCTTTATGTGTTACTAAGCGTGAAAGTTCCTAAAGGAAGCTGTAGCACTAGTAGAATGTGATGAGAGAAGTCATCACAATATACACATCGACCGCACAAATATCCACCCGTCCGCTGCTCCCGCGTCTCTCACACACGAGCGCAACTAGCACTATATTTAACAACTTTCAGACCCTATTAGCGGCTTTTTTCCATAGAATATACCTACTGACAAACCTAGCAACTTTTTGGGATAAACCTTATTGTTCAGTTAGAAGATGTTGCCAGTGCTGCGAGCGCGAGGTCTGACTCTCCCGGCACAGTGTTGTCTCTCTCTGCATCTGTTCTGTGGAGTGAGCTGAGCGCCGCGGCAAAGAAGCAGTGCATTCAGCTGGCCATACTGCAGCAGAGCCATCAGTAAAGCAGTAAAAAACAGCGTTTCCAAGCACCTGTCACTTACTGAGAGTTTGGAGTTATAAATATGAGCATAGATCGTCTGAGAATATTGTGCCCTTTTTGTTATGTGTTTTTTTTTTTTTTAGTTTGTTGCCAAAACTACCGCATAACCGCTCTTTAGTGTAACGTTAGATGCATGTTGATTTTATCAGACGATGTGACTCCTGGTTAACATGTATTAATGGGTCGTGTTTAGTCATTAGTTAGTGTGGAATGTTTATACAATATTCGCGCATCATGACAATAAAATATGGCATTGTAAGTCAATCTACTGCAGTTTTTCCTCTCTCAGTCAGTAGAAAATGTGGTTAACACCCGGTCATGCATGAAAAAAATAAATACCGTCATATACCGTGAAACCGGTACAATTTTGAAAAATACCGTGATATAAATGTTTGGTCATACCGCTCAGCACTATCATAATAGCATGTGGTAGATTATTAATTCTATACAAGTATTATTTTATGTTATTATAAATATGTTAGCAGTGCTATTTTAGTATCATTCAGAATATTATAAGCTTTTATTAACATTTTGAATAGATTGTTTTTATTTGTTGCGATTTCTTTTTGTATTATTTTAATGCTTTTTCCGTCATATATATATTAGTTCAAATAAATGAAAATCTGAAATGTTGGCAGTTATAGAAAAAACGGTTTATAAACTGATTATACCAATAGAATAATTATTTCTGGTTAACAGAATAATTAACATTCAGAATAATTGGTACTCAATAAGTTTAACAATAAAATAATCGGTACTGGAATAGGACAAATTGACTGAAATTTGTTCTGATTATAATGCAATTTATCATAGTGATACCATGATCTCAATTCTTTTAAAAAATATTCACCTATAACCTGTATTTCCTTTAGTTTGGGAGAGCAAACGAGCTCCGACGACTCTAATGAGAGGCGTTTAGAAAAGATGAGTTGAGCTTTGAGCACGTTTTGGGTGTCTGAGCATTTGTAATTGCTGTGTATCATCCTTGTCTTTTCCCAGGGTAGATAATCGACAGTAAAAACCTTGGCACCCACTCAGACACCCAACTCGCTCTCCACAGCGCTGACAGAGTGCTAACAAAGTATCGCTCCAGCGAGAAGAGCGCGTGTGTGCGTGAACTGAATTCTTAATTCCCTTCGAGGTTTTGCAGTGCTTGGATGGAGACTGGGGTGGGACAGGGATATAACTAGAATGCCCTCGTTTGTATTGTTCCAAAAGAGTTCTGTTTTAAATAGTGTTTTGGCTAAATTATTAAGCAGCACAATTGTTTTTAATCTTGATAATAATAAGAATAGATGTTTCTTGAGTGGCAAATCAGCATTTTGGAATGATTTCTGAAGGATCATGTGACGCTTAAGACTGGAGTAATGATGCTGAAACTTCAGCTTTGACATCACATTTATAAAATGTTCAAATATATTAAAATAGAACAAAATATTATTAATGAACCAATTTAAATCAATGTTTACAGTGAACTTTACAGTCAGGGTTATTATTATGTTAACTGATCGGCCTATATATTTTATTTCAGTTAGTTGCCCAAGAAACATTTCTTATTTTCATGTGCTTCAACTTGATCAATTCAATGAAATGTCTTTCTTTGATTCATAAAAGTATCATGAATCACATTGAATCTAAATGAGGCACTACAAAAACGATTCAAATGTGCTGTAACAGATGTCAAGCTGTTTCAAGAAATGTCAGCAAACTACTTATGATGAAATTATTGACAGGCAGAGATTGGCTAAAAAAAGTGTAGGCCAACCTTCAAGTTCTTCTTTGCTGGAGTGTGTTTTCTCACAATACCTATGTCAGGTATAGACACGTTTTATGTGATATTCCTAAAGAAAATCTTGACGTTTAAGGCTCTCAGACCCTCAAGTTGCATGCGAAACAAGGAACCATCACAAAGCTAGTCTAATAAGATAATCTTCGGAAAGCGTAATTAAAACCATTGCCGCATTATTAGCTCCATCACATTTGATATCTCCAGCAGAAATCACAAACACTATATCATCAGTTTTCAATATATCCTCCTGCCCTGCAGGGGACTTCAGTTGAAAAGCCGGTTGCATGTGCGCCCACTAATTTGAAACAGTTTCTCAGCAGGCTTCTGAAGACTAAAGCTGTGATTTTAGCCGAGCGCTGTTTACGTCCAGCTACAATCATACAGAACGCCCGCTGTGCTGCAAACAGGACCGCTGTTCAGTAACTCATCCCTGCTCCTGTGTTATATCTGTTTCTCTCTTCCTGTCTTTCTGTGCTGAGGGCCAGTCATATATTATTTACAGTCTGTCCACTACTGCACACAGCAGGACATATACAATATGTCTAGACATGAGCAGCTCAAGTGCTCTAGTTTCACAGATTTTCATAAATAGTTTGTTTACATCAGTTTTTGTGCTTTAGAGTTGATGTGAAATTAGCACTGACCCAATTTACTTGACTTTAAAATAAGGATGCTTCCCATAAAGTATTAATTTCAAGGAGTGGTTCACCCCAAAATTAAAATTTGCTGAAAGTTTAATAACTCCTTAGATCATCCATGATTTAGATGAGTTTGTTTCTTCATCAGAACAGATTTAGAGAAATGTAACAATACATCACTTGCTCACCAGTGAATCCTCTGCAGTGAATGGGTGCCGTCAGAATGAGAGTCCAAACAGCTGATAAATACATCACAATAATCCGCAGTAATCCAATCTATTACGATGGACTCCAGTCCATCAATTAATGTGTTGTGAAGCGAAAATCTGCATGTTCGTAAGAAATAAGTCTATTATCCATAATAACACTTCCTCCAAAAAGTTTCCTTCTGAATCAGGAGAGAAATATGCACAGATCAAGTACTGTTTATAAGCATGTTCTAAACAAATGTGTGGCTGGATTTTGATGTGAGACGAGATGACAAGATGTTAATTGATGGACTGGAGTGGTGTGGATTGTTGTGATGTTTTTATCAGCTGTTTGGACTCTGACGTTCTGACGGCACCCATTCACAGTAGAGGATCCGTTGATGAGTAACTGATGTAATGCTACATTTCTCAAATAAAGTTCCTATGAAGAAACAAACTCATCTACATCTTGGATGGCCAAATTTTCATTTCGGGTGAACTTTTCCTTTCAGCATGAAAGGCTACAGAACTTCCGCATTTTCATATTGTGTTCAGAATAACTCTTTCTGTCAACTTTTTTCTCTTTTGTGTAAAATTAATCCAGATCCTCAGTATGACATCATGGGTTTCCAAAGGTCTGTCAAATAAGTTTCTACATTTGAGCCCTGAGCAAATCAGTGCTTAGTCAGGAATGAGTAACTGTGGAAGTCAAAACACTGGCTAACTTAATAGAACACAGAATACAATAAAACCCTGCAGACATCCTGAAGGTCATTGAAATGTTGAGGGCAGTTGGAGAGCACCAGCGGGGTATATACATACATATACAGTACCTTGCAAATGTATTCATACCCCTTCATTTTTTTCAGGTTTTGTTATTTTGCTGCCTTATGTTAAACTGCTTTAAATTACCCCCCCCCCTCCATCAATATACACTTCTTACACCATATTGACAAAGCAAAAACAGAATTGTCACAACTTCGTAAATGTATTAAAAATAAAAAACTCAAATAAGTACATTGCATAAGTATTCATACCCTCAACTAAATATTTAGCTGAAGTACATTTACAGTACCTTCAAGTATTTTTTTATTTGATGCGACAAGCTTTGCTATCAACATTTGGCAATTACCTGCCATTTGTCTCCTCACCTCTTCACCTCTCAAGCTCTGTCAGGTTGGATGGGGGCAGATGCACATTTTCAGGTTTCTCCAGAAATATTTAATTGGGTTCAAGTCCAGGCTGTGGCTGGGTTACTCAAGGACATGCACAGCATTGTGTATAAGCCACTCTTGCTGTGTGCTTAGGGTCACTGTCCTGTTGGAAGGTAAACCCTCTGCCCAGTCTGAGGTTCTGATAGCTCTGGACTGGGTTTTCATTAAGGTTAAATCAATATTTTGGTGCGTTGAACTTTTCTTCTATTCCCTAAGTCCCTAAGTCCCCGCTGCTGAAAAACAGCCCCACAGCACGAGTCTGCTACCAGCACACTTTACTTTTGAGATGGTACTCTTCAGGTGATGAGCAGAGCTGGTTTCCTTCAAATATGGTGCTTAGAATTGAGGTTCATCACACCAGAGAATCTTGTTTCTCAGAGTCTGGGTGTTCTTTAGATGATTTTTTTTTTGGTAAATTCCAAGTGTGTTTTATTGTGTCTTCACTGAGAGGACTGAGTTTGGCCACACCGCCTTAAAGCCCAGATCGGTGGAGTGTTGCAGTGATGTTTTTCCTTCTGTAGATTTCTCCTATCTGCATATACGATCATGGAGCTAAACTAGAGTGACCATCAGGTTCTTTGTCACCACTCTAACCAAAGCCCTTCTTCATCAATTGCTCAGTTTGGCCAGGAGACCAGCTCTAAGAAGAATCCTGGTTGTTTCAAACTTCTTCCATTAAGGGAAACAGAGACTACATGCTTCTGTGACCCTTCAATGAAGCAGACTTTTTTTCTGAACTCTTCCCCAGATGTGTGGCTTGACACAAACCTGTTTCTGAGCTCTACAGACTGTTCTGTTGACCCCAGGGCTTGGTTTTTGCTCTGATATACATTATCAGCTGTTTGACCTTTTATTAAGACGTGTGTGTGCCTTTCCAAATCAAACCTATTCAATTGAATTTACCAAAGGTTACCATCACTCAAAGTCTAGTAACACCTACAAGCAATATGAATGCTCCTGAGCTAAATTCCAACTGTCCCAGATGAGGGTATGAGTACTTATGCAATGGAATCATGTAAGGTTTTTGTGTGTAATAAATGTGCAAAGATGTTAAAAACTTTTTTTTTGCTTTACCATTATAGTGAATGGAGTATAGCTTGATGTATTAAAATGTAATATATAAAATATATATATATATAATATATATATATATATAATATATAATATATATATTTAAAGCAGTTTAACATAAGGCAGCAACATAAAATGTGAAAAAAATTCAGGGGTATGAATACTTTTGCAAGGTGTATACATTCCAGTGGTGTGTGTGTGTTGTGTGTATGTGTGTGGCACACACATATATATATAATGTATGTGTGTGTATATTTATATATATATTCACTATATATATAACACACACTCCAATGAAAGGTTTGACTACTTTAGTAATTTGAGTACAAATCTTAATGTTTAATCATATAATGATATTCTAGGGAATTGTGTGCTTCTGATTTTATAGCAACAGTTTGGACAGGACCCTTTTCTATTCTAACATGACAGTGCCTCTGTGTATAACACAAGGATCAAAGATAAATTATGATTCTGTCAGTGTGGAAGAACTTGACTGGTCTGCAGAAAGCCAAGTCCTAATCCCAGCTGAACACCTCTGGTGTGACTTTAAATGCAGACCTTGAGCCAAAAATTCATCACCAAACACCAATGACATGTACATATGGGTACAGTCATTTCATACACTTCAAAACTGTTGCAACAGAGGTGGAAATAATGTTTTAAGTACATTAATTTCTTTGTTGCCACAGTTTGGAAGTGCCCTTTTCTCTTCTAAAGAAGGGGGTGTCCCAGTACTTTTGTCCATATAATAAATGTACAAGTCATTGGTGTTTGGTGATGAATTTTTGGCTCAATGTCTGCATTTAAAGTCACACCAGAGGTGAATGAATATGCAAACTTCCAACCCCGTGATTCATAATCTTTTTTAAGGACACTCATGTCCCTCCATTGAGATCACCTTATTCAGAAGCATACTTTTAGTTATGAAATGAAACCAGGCATGATGGGAATCTCTATTAAAACACTAAAAGCTGTTTGTGTGTGCACTAAGGGATATAGTTCCAGCACTCCATAACACACATTATCTCCTGTGCAGCAGTTTGGCGCCAGTATATCATGACAATGAAGAACATTGCCTCACCTCCTCACTTATACGTCTACTTCAAAGGCCAGCCATGTCGATGAAAATGTAAACCCTCAGATCTAGACTATTTACAGTAAATTCCTCCAAAATGCAAGACTCATGTTACAGTTACACAGAATGACGAACGGCTGCTGGAATCGAATGTATTCCTTCCCTCGATCCTTGTACTTTACAAATGACTAATAGGGGATTTGTGTTCTTAAATGTATTAAATGTACCAAATATTTGCATTTAAAATGAAAGAAAGTGCTAGAAGAATATGTTGGGCTAGATTTATGTGCTTGAATCAACTGACTAAACTGTTATGAAAAATGAATGGTTGATTTTTAGGACTGACCAGTACTTATGAATGTTATTATGAATGAGGGAATAAAAATACAACGCATAGTTGTAGCTGTTACTTGCAGCACATTTTAAAAGCAAATGAAGACATTGGCACAGATAAAGACAGACATTTAAAGGTACCATAGAATGCATTGATGCAATATTTTCAATTGTTCTCTGATATCTACATAGAAGGTATGTAGCTTAGGTAAGGGCAAAAAATCTCCAGAAACGGTTTTACATGTCCATTTACTACCCATGTCCTTAGAATGAAATGGTCTGTTATTAACTTATTTGGAAATGTCATGGATAATAATGTTGAGCTCTGCTCTGATTGGCTGTTTCACAGTGCGGCTAATTACAGTAGCTCTCACAGCAAACAGATCTCTACTGTCTGGTGTGAACGATGAAGAGATTAGGCATCCAACCTTATATGTTTGAGCCTTTATCAGATGAAGATACAGATTTTGAGAGATTTTGCAAGAATGTTTAGCGTCCGTGGTATGAACATGTTCGCTGTGAGACGCTGGTGGAGTTATGAGTGAGGGCGCGGCTGCGGCCGCAGCTCCTGTGTTACCAGTTCCAGCTGTTATATGTGTTTTTGCACTTGTCTTTTAGGGTCAGCGATATCCTTATCTTAATTGCAAAAGATTTGAAATAATTTTAGTTTATTTTTATTTATTTATTGTTTTTTGTTTGTTTTAATAGCAATATCTGGCAACACTGCATCGATGATCCGGCAGTGCAGGTCCTGCTAGCCTAGAACATGGGCTGGTAAACGTTATGCAAATGTTGGGGGCTTAAACATTAATGATCCCGACTGCAACGTCACAGTCGGCTTTTTCAGTGGTCTTTTTCTAGCACAAGATTTAAATAATAAGGCAGAAACAATGGTGTTTGAGACTCACGGTATGTAATTTCCATGTACGGAACTCTTATTATTCAACTATGCCGAGGTAAATACAGTTTTACATTTTATGGCACCTTTAAAGGTCAATGTTTCCTAGCTAGTAACAAACATACTTTATAGCATGCTCAAATGGATCTTAATTTTGGTTGAAACCTTTAAGAAAATCACTCATGGTTTAACTATAAATAAAAAAACACAATGGTTACTATAGTTAAACCATTGGTAAGTTAACCATGGTTTTGCTACACTGACCGTAGTTTAACCATGGTATTTGTAGTAAAACTGTGGTTACACAAATGGTAATCAATACATGATTACTACACTTTTACTATAGTAAAACCATAGTTAATTTTTGTAAGGGAAGTAACTGGGCTTGAGGAAAAAATGTGTGTTAGAGAAAAACATTTATTTCATAATGATATTTCCACCCATTTTAAATTCTTATTATCCAATGAAAGATTAGATTTTTGTATTTTTTTAAATAAAAGATCAAAAGGATTAACAATGCAGATTAATTTTCACAGCCTTCTTTGATCATACACTATATTGCCAAAAGTACCCTTTTATAGAAAGGTTTGACTACTTTAGTAATTTCCATGAGTACAAATCTTAATGTTTAAGCATATAATGATATTCTAGGGAATTGTGTGCTTCTAATTTTATAGCAACAGTTTGGTCATTACCCTTTTCTATTCTAACACGACAGTGTCTCTGTGTATAAGGCAAGGATCAAAGAGAAATGATGATTCAGTCAGTGTGGAAGAACTTGACTGGTCTGCAGAAAGCCAAGTCCTAATCCCAGCTGAACACCTCTGGTGTGACTTTAAATGCAGACCTTGAGCCAAAAACTCATCACCAAACACCTTGTACATTCATTATATGGACAAAAGTACTGGGACACCCCCTTCTTTAGAAGAGAAAAAGCCACTTCCAAACTGTGGCAACAAAGATGGAAACATAATTCATGTACTTAAAAATTGTATTTCCACCTCTGTTGCAACAGGTTTGAAGTGTATGAAATGACTGTACCCATATATACCCATATGTCATTGGTGTTTTTGTCTTGTCATTTTTGCTGCGCGCTACGCGTTCGCGCTCGTGCTGACACGGCGAGTATAAGGCTCTTCACCAGAACCGCTTGCACTGAAGCGCCTCTCTTTACGTGATCAGTGCAATGAATCCTGCTACAATATGCCGACTGTCCCGGGAATGACTGTCCCGTTTAAAGTGAAATGTAAGGTGGCGGTTGCAGCATAGCATTTCTTTATTGCGTTTTTTTTTCTGCAGCGTTGTGCACTCTAACCAATCATGCACATTTCTGTTGAGCTTATGAATGTAGTGGTCAATCAGAGCCATTAAGATTAGATGAAATCGATGAAATTTCAGAGTTTCCAGAGTTGACTGGAGACTGTACTCAGTGTTGCCAAGTCTGTGGTTTTGGGCTACTTTAACACTGTTGCCGCAGGTTGTTTTCCATGCCTGCGGGTAGAAGCAACCTCACCAATGTGATATTTAGCCCCTGGTATGCACATTTTTACTGGGGCACCCCCCTCGAAACGAGTGAGCTAGCTTTTGGCTGGTTTTGAGTAGCAATTGGGCAGGATTTGTTGTGAAAACCTGGCAACTCGCGAGTTCTCTCATCATGAACAACAAGTCCAAATAGTAGTAAGAGATTGATTTTTCAGTGTAGAAATCTTCTGAGTATGAGGACTAGTTCACACAAAACGTGTTTTTGCTTTGGAAAATGTGAGATGCGGGCAGTGGAATGGGGAAAAAGGTCTTAAGACTTGAACTTCTTTTAACCTAAACTCGCACAAGACGTGAGCACAAAGGTCAAACGCGTCCGTCCGTGGCGTTTATTTGTTTACATAGAATAGCAATGGAAAAGTAGCGCAGTGAAATAGAAAAATGCATTCTGTGTGAGCAGCCACTAACAGGATTTGTTTGGTAGTGCTAGACTGAGGTTATTGATGGTTTAATAATATTTTCTCGCTTTCTGTATATCATTTATTCGCTGTTTGAATAACCCTTTTTTGTCATGCTGCGAATTAGCAGTTGTCTATTTTCTAAAGCACAAAAAGCTTAAAACTAATTCATAAATGGCTTAGTTTTTTTTTGTATTGCTAGAATATGAGGAGCCATTTCCTCAAAGACAAAAAAACTTTTATGTAGTGTATTAATCAACATTAATTGTCATTATTACAATATCAAGAGCCATAATCGACAGTAGTGTAATAATTGTTGTCATAATATTGCAGCAGCTACTGTATATGAATTCCGTTTTTTTATTTTCTTTTTTTTTGCAAATGAATGTATTAACATATACATTTAAGTAAGTTTGCAGATGGCTTTTATCCAAAGCAACTTACAATTGGGGAATACGTAAAGCGATTCTTCTTAAAGAGGCAAACAGACACAATACCAAGTGTCTTGCACAATACAAGTTTAGAAAGGGAAGAATAAATAGAGAATACTTTTTTTTTAGGGTCAAGTTTCATGCATAGTTCAAATAAATCATTCCACCACCGTTCTGAATCCTCTCTGTGTTGGTATTTCACTAGTAGAGGTTTGATTGTGTTTGTGCCTGTGGTTGTCTATGCAACATCAATTGAAGTCCAGCCAGAAGAGCATTGCCCTTTTGGGCTCGTTGAGTTCGTGCCGCTGCAGTCCAGTTTGATTGTGTTTGATTGAAGTCCAGCCAGAAGAGCATAGAAATGACAAGGGCCTGGACAAGAAGTTGTGCAGCATGTTCCGTTAGAAAGGGCCTGATCTTTCTGATGTTGTGAAGTGCAAACCTGCAAGATCGAGCAGTCTTTGCAATGTGGTCTTGAAAGGTCAGCTGGTCATCAAAGATTACACCAAGATTTCTGACCGAAGCTGATGGGGTAATTGTTGATGAACCTAACTGAATTGTGAAGTCATGCTGTAGAGTTGGAGTGGCAGGGAAGACAAGAAGCTCAGTCTTTGCCAGGTTGAGCTGTAGGTGATGTTCTTTCATCCATGCCGAGATGTCTGCCAAGCAGCCTGAGATCCGTGCAGCTACCGTTGGATCATCTGGTTGAAATGAGAGATAGAGCTGTGTGTCATCAGCATAGAAATGGTAGGAGAAGCCATGTGCCTGTATGATGGGACCCAGTGATGTAGTGTATGTGCCAATTGATGTGCTTTGGATACATCCCTCCCCAGGCCACCCGAAATGACCTACCAGTGAGATAGGATTCAAACCAGCGAAGTGGAATCCCAGTGATGACCAGAGATGAGAGGGTGGACAGGAGGATCTGATGATTGACAGTGTCAAAAGCAGCTGATAGATCCAGCAGAATACGAACTGAGCAATTATTGCCCCTAATAGAAAAGTTAATTTCTAACCATGCTATGTATAAGAGCTACAGAAAAGAATGCAACTCTTCAGATGAATCCTGAATTCTGGCTCCTTCATCTGGATGTCTTATCTGTTCAGTGAGAGAGCGCTTCTTATCTCTCTTTCGTATTCAGTTCCCAAATTGGTTGAGGGTCTGGACCACTAAAAATAGTGGGGCAGAGTGACATTGATAATCTCTGGTAATGGCATGTTGCAGACTCGTCTTTCTGCTGGAAACCAGCTAAATCGTTGGCAGTCATCTGCTGCTGACAGTGAGCTGCAGTTTTGCCCCAAGAGTGTCATCTCTGGATTTCAGTTAGATAAAAAAAAAAAAAAAAAAAAAGTTGGAGTTTGAGTAGTTTGAGAAGTCTGTGTTTTGTAGGGAGAAAGATCTTCAGTGGATGGATCCTTTGAAAATATTCTTCTTGCTTCTTGATATTTATTTCATTTGAAATATTATAGTTAAAAAAAAAAAAACTGTCCACCAATTCTCAAATATACTGCATCTAAAACATAGATGAAAAAAAAATAGTGAAATAATTTAATGTTTTTTTTTCTTATAATTTATTTAGAAGAATACAGTCTATCCCAATCTTTTTTTTTCAAGATTAAATTTGAACTAATTGTATTTTATTTATTTATTTTATTTCAATTGTTTGACAGTATTTTAGTTTATTTTGCACTCATTTTAGGTGCTTATTTATTTTGTACATTATGTACAAGAAATACTTACATGATGATCAAAATGTTTGTGTAATGCTTATAATTGTATTTATTATTCCTCCTTTTCTATTGTCTCTTCCTTAATTGTCTTTTAGCTTTTATTGAATCCATATTTTAGTCAAATGGAACTTCTTGCATACTATGAACCTTCACTGCAGTGAGAGACTTACTTTAAGACTAGATTATAGATTATTATCTAGATTATTTCAAATAAAAATACTTCTTGTTTTATGTTATGTGTGTTACAAAAAAAATTGGGAGTTTTTTTTTTTTTTTTGCTTTTTAGTAATTCTCAGAAGGTGAGAAAAGATGTAGTTTTCTAAGAAGTATTTATTTTGCGCTGTTTAACTAATCAACATTATTGTATTTTTTATTAGATTTAATATTGATTAAACTATTTTATTCTTTAATACATTGTATTTGTTAGTTTTCTTTCTTTATTTTCTCTCATTTTAATTTTATTATATATTTTTTTATCTGTTCTATTTTCCAAATGAAACTTCTTGCATACTATGAAACTTCAGTGCAGTGAGAAACATCCTGTTAGACGTTTCTCAAAATCCATTTAACAGAACAGAGGTATAATGTCGGGATGATTAGCAATGAGTTCATGCATAAGGCACGAAAAGTTGTGGGATTTTCAACAATATCCATACAGATGGGAACCACAGCATTACTGCTAAAGATCAAACATGCAGAGGCTGAGATACAGAACATGTGTCATTAAAAGCACACAAATCTCATGCAATCCCACTGCGCTCAATCTTTGATCTCCGTCTCTCTCTGTAGGCTTACATCAGCGCCAAACACGAGGGAGACAAGGTGATCGTCTTCGAGAGGGCCAACGTCATCTTCATCTTCAACTTCCACCCAACCAACAGCTACAGCAGCTACAGAGTGTCAGTGGGGCCGCCGGGGAAGTATCCTTCACCTCTGCAGACGCTCCGTCTGATGGCAACTTCATAATGCTGCTCTCAAAGATTTGATGTCTAGCAGTGCTGTTATTAACTACAACTAAATCTAAAACTTAAAAAATTGAAATAAAGCTGAAATAAATACAAATATTAGATGAAAAACTTATTTCATTTGGTTTCCAAGGCAACATTTCTATTTTTTTAAGTTTAAATTGAAGTACTAATATTGCTGAAACTGAAATAAAACTAAAACTAATAGAAATAAAAAATATAAAAATGACAAAGTACATAGCAAAATTAATAAAGCTTAGACTCAAATTTAAAATACTGCAAATATAATAATAAAACTACAAGATCAATACATACTATAACAGAACATAAACAATAACAAAACATGAGTTGTAAAAACCTTTTTATGGGTAACATTGTCACATTTTGTTATTAGTTTTTTATGGATATTTTACTGTTACAAAAATAAGAAGATTTGGGCCAGAAATACGCCATATCGCAGCTAATACCCTAAATAATAATTGTGATCATAATAAATAACTAATAATAAACATATTGTAATAATAATAATACAAATTGGGAATGATTATATAATTATTATTACAGTTATTTATTATTATCATAATTATTATTTAGGGTATTAGCTGCAATAACGTGGTGCAATAATAAGAATAATGTTATTCATTAATATTATTAATAATAATAAGAAGCATATTCCAGCTCTAATTGTGTCTGAATCTAATGCAGCTTCACAAAGACACTGTTTAGTTTGAAAATCAACTTTGCTCAAACGTGTGTAGACTGAGGCGAACCTCTGGGTCTGAATGGTATCCATCCGTCCATCCAATTCTTTTTTTGTAAACAAAAATATCTATAACTAACCCTCATGTCAATTATACTGGTTGTAAAAACACCATAAAAATGGTGTGTATAATATATTGCAAGTCCTCTGATGATGTACAGTAGCTTTTGTGTAACAAGTGACTGAAGTTTAAGTTTTCAACAGCATGCGGGTGAGCAAATGATGACAGAATATTCATTGAAGAGTGTGATTGTGTACAACAGGTTTAGCCGCGTCCGTGTCGCTGTGAAGCTGCAGGACGTGTTTTCAGCAGGGGACTGAATGAGAACCCAGCTTTCAGATGCAAACAGCTGAGAAGCCGCAGAAATAGCTGTCATTATGAGCGCGAGAGGTAAACACGCGTTACTGTGTGTGTGTGTGTGTGTGTGTGTGTGTGTGTGTGTGTGTGTGTGTGTGTGTGTGTGTGTGTGTGTGTGTGTGTGTGTGTGTGTGTGTGTGTGTGTGTGTGTGTGTGTGTGTGTGTGTGTGTGTGTGTGTGTGTGTGTGTGTGTGTGTGTGTGTGTGTGTGTGTGTGTGTGTGTGTGTGTGTGTGTGTGTGTGTGTGTGTGTGTGTGTGTGTGTGTGTGTGTGGTAACCGTGCTCGAAAGATGAGAGTCGAAACAGAGCGTCCAATTAGAGCAGAAGACAGATGAAAGTGCCACTCTGTGTCAGAAGAGGTAAACAAGTCTGACCCAACGAGTCCAGAGTGCTTTTTCATTAAACCCCACCCATCGCACACACATATATCTGTGTGTATGCATCCATATTTCTCTCTGTTATCTCACAGTCGTCTGTTAGTCAGTATCAGATGGGGCTGGTAAAGTCATAATAACACTATATGTTTAGATGTGTGAGAGTGAAAGGGGATTTGGTATGTGCAGGCAGCTTCAGTGGACTGTTTTACATTTGGTAGTAGTTATATACAAAATTACCGTGATCCTTACCCATAATTTCACATGACTGTTTTACATCTCAAATGCGTCTCCGTGTGATTGTCTCTGATTTTTATATGTAGTTCAGTTCATTTAATATAAAATGAGTTCAGAGTCCGGTTTTGATTTGGGCTGCCAATACACCACTATATTGCTCCTTAAAAATTATATGTGAAAATTTTAATCTCACTGCAAACATGATATTTTAACATTTTAGTTGAATTGCTATTGGATGGTGTGTCACAAGATCTCATTGCATACCAAAATATTTAATTAGACATTTTACTGTTGCAAAAATAATCTATTTTGGTTAACAAGTATGCCTCACTATTGCAGCAAATAAATGGACTACTACGACTAATAATAAAATAATAGTATTACTACTACTACTACTAATAATAATTTATTATTAATGATAATAATAATAATAATAATAACAATAATTCATTGTTGTTATTTTTATGATGATCATCATCATTAATTCAACTTTTTAATGTCCATGATACTGTATATTATATTTTATTTATTTATCCCATCTTTTCATGTAGCTTTTATTCACTCTCCAATCTTTAATCGGATTATAAATCACTCACTTTCCTTGATCACAAGATCTTTGCAATTAAATGTAAATCAGACAAACCAAATTAGTATTTTCGTTGGACTTTTTACTGTTATAAAAATAACTGATTTTGGCCAGCAATACACCACTATTGCAGCTAATACCTTTAATAATAATAATAATAAGTCCCAATATTTATTCATTCATTCAAATCATGATTTAATAATATTTTTCTATATTATTATAAATAGTTTACTTTCTCTTGTTTTAATGTCTGTTCATGTGACCATGAATCATTTCACTTGTTGATCAAAATTTGATTTGACAATTGTAATCTTACCACAACCATAATAATTCATAATTTCAGTCAAATCCCATTGTGTTTGTGTCACTTAATCTTTGTCATTGCTTTGTGCTAATTAGGCAAATTTGAGAAGGTACTGTACCTTTACAGATGTTCAGCTTGGATGTTTTTTTTTTTTCCTTTTAAAGCTGAATAGTTTGCATGACAGATGAGTAGGTGTTTCTTTTTTTCTTTCTTTTCAGGGACACATTAGGATGCATTTGTTTACAGCGCCGATGAGGCCAAATGTGTCCCTGAAACATTGGAGCACAAACCACTTTGGAGCCTGTTAACGCTTATATTCAATACCACGTGTAAAATGGGCCAAAATGAGTTGTTTTGACTGTTTGCACATTAAAATACACTTTGGCATGAGCTCCCGCCTAATCAGATGACAGCTGCAAAAGCCATATTTCTGTAAACAAGTGGAGTTGCAAACTGAATTTCCTACAGGTAAAACCCGAAACCAAAAAAAAGCTTCAGCGAGGCGGACATGGTCATGAATTTGGATTCTAGAGAGAGACAAAGCACTTCGACGCCTTAAAAAGTCTCTCCCATGTCCTTTCTGCAGGAAGAGCAGCAGTTTTGTTCCTCAGACTTTTCTCTCTTTAGTTTCCCGGAGTTAAGCACTCCACCACAAACATCATTCATTAAAATTCTGTCGACATCAGCTTTTGACAGGAGCTCAAACCTTCGATGCTTTGGTTTTTTTCCTCTCAATCTTTGGTTCTCTGCTCTTGATGGGCGCGTTCTTCAGGTGCTTCTCTCCATTCAGAAGGATGGAGTATTGTAAATCCCAGTTGGGTATCATCATGAAAGCACATCCTGTCAGGCCTGATGTGTCTTTGATACGCTGCGTGCCAACAGGCGTCTGTGATTGTGTCAGGTCATCATTCTCCTATTATCTGTCAGGGGCATTTACCTGAACGCCATTCTAAATAATTCAAGCATATCAGCATTCCTCCTTGAATCTGTAACAGGCTTGTCCTCAGGCAAAGCAGCAGCATGCTTTATAGCTCAAAGAAACTTGATGACTTTATACAAAAAGAAATTGCGTAATGAGTGGGATAAAGGATAGAAAGGAGTGAAATGCATATCGACATGTGTGAGGAAGAGCACAGGGAATTATTTCTGCTGTTGAAGATGAAAGTGCTGTAAGGAGGGTCAGTGTGTCATACAGGCATGTTATGGTTTCTTGAAGAGCAAATCATAAGTACCTACTATATTTGCTCTGACCAGTTTTCCAACTCAAAATCATTGTAGAAGCTGGAAATCAGAACCATTAAAAATTAAAATTACTATTTTATTATTTATTACGTGTATACTATAGACACTACCATTCAGAGTTTGGGATTTGTAAGTTACAGTTACTATTATTAATACAATTTAAAAGTAACTCTTTTCTATTTTAATATATTTTGACATGTATTTTATTTTTGCAATGGCAAACCTGAATTTTCAGCATCATTACTCCAGTCTTTAGTGGCACATGATCCTTCAACCATTTTAAACCATATTTAAGTCCCATGTTTTGCCAACCTGGTTGCAAAACAGCTCTCAAAATCTCTTGACGATCAAAATTTTATGAAGTTATGAAAACACCTCTGAAAAGTTTCAGGGCCTACTTCAGCCTATTCATTACGCCTGAGAAACAGTGTCTCCTCCGCAGCTCGCTATGCTTTCAACTCGTTTTTTTTTTTTGTCTCGAGCAAGAGACTTTATGACATTCACGTTACATGATTTGATTTATTATTACGTAGAAAGGGCGTTAGCACACTGCATTAAAATAAACGATCATTCATGTTTTCATAACCACTGGCCAAATTAAAAAACTAAACTAAAATGAAATCATCTTTGAGAGCAAGGGGGGGGGGGCCTACGCAGCTTGAGTTTTCTGCATATAGGGAGAATCAGCTCTGAACACGCCAGTAGAATTTGTCCAATGTTTGCTACAAGAAAAATATACAAAATACAGCTGAGATGATACACCTCGCAACGGCTTCATTTTGAAATTTGGTTCCAGAATGCTTTCCAGTGCCAAGACCCATTTGCCCCTCAAAGGACAGACCGCCATTACTGCCTTCGCTAACACGAGAGAGGCACGATATCACGACCCTCTTCCCAATCACGAACATTGCCCATATTTTCTTCAGGTCATCAGCGCTTCAGAGTCCAGCGGTCCTTAGCCCGGTCACCCTCTCGTCCTCTCTTTTTCCTCCTGTGAGCAAATTGACTCTGATCTCAGGCCCTCCCCTTTGTTCAGCAAGGCTTGGTTGATTACAGTGCTTCACCGTCAGCGCTGCCTGGCCTCCGAGACAAGCATCTGTAAGCGCTAACAAAAACATAATTGCTAAAAGCCTCCAACTGCCAATTTCAGATGGAGAGCCACTGCTGTTACACCGGAACGCTTGCCAGGGAACATTGAATTAGCCATTCTGGGTCTTGTGTATTCACACTCATCTACACACATACACATATTTTTAGTATTCTTCCGACACATTCGTGCTCGCTGTACTGTCACATAGGCTTTGGTCCTGGGTGACATTCATGCTTGTCTAATGGGAATGGGTGGTATTGATCAATCCATGAATGCTTTAGGTAGACTTCCTCTTTATAAAGGATACCTAAGCCTTATCTATGCTCTTTCTCTCTCCATCTCCCCGAAGACGTCTTTTTATGGATCTCAGACGTGTCTGTGTGAATCCACATGGGGCGGAACTGATATTCTGCAATGCAGCACTTCTTGCTTGCATCTTGCTTCTGGTGTTCTTCCTCTAGAGCCGCAACATCAAATGTTGGCATCGATAATAGCGTTATTGGTTTCAGAAGAGCTCGGAAATGCATTCCCAATGGTAGGCAGGCATATGCCTGCTAAAAAGACCAGCCTAAACCAGGTTTAAGATGGACTCCCTGTCTGGCTAAGCTGTATTGAAGTGCCCAAACCCCTCAAAAACCAGTAAACCACACCTACTACATTAGACCTAGGAGACCGTAAATTGTTTTTTAATGGCATTGATGGTTGAACCACAAAATGTCTTATAGTGAAAATAAGGTTGTTTAGATTATTAAAATGTTCTAAAATGGTTATTTTAAGAACCGCTCACTGAAAAGTTCTTTGGGAAACCCAAATAGCTATTGCTTTGCTGCGAAAACCCTCTTGTGGGACCTCTATTTTTTAAAGGGATAGTTCACACATAAAGGAAGATTCTGTCATTAATTACTCACCCTCATGTTGTTCCAAAACCATAAGACCTTTGTTCCACATCAGAACACAAATTAAGATATTTTTGATGAAATCCGAGAGCTTTATGTTCCCTTCATAGACAGCAAGGGACCTACCACAAGCCGGGTTTCCATCCAAAGTTGTGAATTTACTCTGTGCGCAAAATTGGAATATTGATTAAAACATTTGTGAATAAGCACTGTTTCCATCCAACGAATCAAAGAAAACAAAATCATTGCTTCCTGATAAACTGACACTAAATATCACTAAGAAAAGTAGGAGAATCCACTGAATATAATAATTTTCACATATAATAAATGACTTGAGGTTCAGAGAGAGCAGGCGAAACAATAAATGCGGTCATTGCTTTTGGAGGCGGATGACAGCTGTTTGGGAATGCAGTCTTGTAAAACAGTTCTTTGAGGCAATTATACAAAAATACTTTGACTGCAGACTTTACTCTGGCATTTTAGAATGGCCATAACAACATTGCAGATGCTGTGCAATGAGATCAGTCTGCTAGTTAGTCAAGTTATCCCGTCCCATAATGCAGTCACATGACTTTTGGTGCATGTGGAGGAATTAATTTGCGAAATTTGTTTCCATCTCCCATTATTCGCTTTAACCCTTTTTCACACAATTCAAAAAACACCTCAAGCGAGCATAAAAACTTTTTGCGAATTAAGGGATTATTTTTTTTTTTATTTTTTGGTGTTTCCATCACTCGTTTCTGAAGCGACACTTCAAAATGTGCATAAAACAGGGTGATGGAAACATAGCTACAGTCTAGGCACAGAAATGTAGTAAGGACATATGTAGTTAAAATAGTCCATGTGACGTCAGTGATTCAACTGTTCCACAATGCATGCTAGTGCATTCCTCTGCAAATCTTTGAAAAAAGTCATTATTTTGGTTTTCTTTGCACACAAAGTATTTTCATAGGTTCATAAAAGTACGATTGAACAACTGATTCAAATGGACTGTTTTAACAATGTTCTTAACTACCTTTCTGTGCCTTGGCCGTGGTAGTCCTCTTGCCGTCTAAGGAGGGTTTAAAAAGCTCTCGGATTTCATCAAAAATATCTTAATTTGTGTTTCGAAGATGAACTAAGGTATTACGGGTTTGGAACAACATTAAGGTGTGTAATTAATGACAGAATTTTCATTTTTGAGTGAACTATATCTTTAAGAGTGTAGGCTGGTTTAAGTGGTACATGTTAAATGATACATCATGCAAATTGTCCACTAATCAATGGCTGTTCTTTTAAAAGACAGCAGGCAAACAGGGTCAAAGTTGAAGCTGTTTGAACTCTGAACATTGTGTTAAAGCTCTTGATATGAGTGCAACATCGCTGCACTTTGTAGAGTTCAGTGCAATGCGGAATACTAGCGTAAGTCATATGAAAAACCTTTGTATGAAATTAGCCTGCTAGATGCTAATGATGACACTGTATTTGAGCTGAAGAAGTGAAGATTAGTTTAAAATTTTACAAGTTCACAAAATGAATTTAATTTAGTAAAACTGTACTGAGATTTATCATTAGCTGCCGTTTTAATCAATAAGGCAAACCTCAGGTTGTGAAGGGAATATTTAGCTTTCTTGCTAACAGTTAAGGTCATTGCACACTGAGTCCGAAATGTTCGTCCGAAATGTTTGCACGTTGAAAAATAAATACGACCTCATGTTATGTCAATCATGTTTACACACTGCCTCCGAAATTTTCGTCCGTCATAAAAAAATTCGGATCGGGTTTGATTTTTTGCATTTTTCGCATCCGTGGCAAGCATTTTGAGAGGTGTTTTGACAACTCAGAGCCACCGTACAAGCGGACGCCAAAATCCAGAATGGCGATTGTCTAGTTCATCCACTTCATCTCGCAGCACAAAGCACAGTAAAAATCTTTGCACACGGAGTTCACATAAATTGGTGGTCTTCCTTTTAATATGTGGCTCTAATATTGCAAGCAAAGCATCAAACTGAGCCACTGACATCCTGAAGTAAACTTAGAATCGACCGTGATAATCCTGCTGATCCTTAATACGTAGAGGGAACTCTCCGTCCTCCGTATATTTTAGGATTGGATGGACCCATCATGGACTCTTTTTTTTTAAGAAGCGAGAGGACAACCAAATCATCCTCAATGCTTAAAGAGATTTTGTATCGTTTTGCGAATTTGTAATGGATTAATTAATACACCTCGGACTCAGTGTGCAAGGTTTCTGTGCGTGACTCATTTTTAGGATTACGAATACGAAAAAATGCATGTGAACATTTCTGACTCCGTGTACAGAGACCTTCATTCTTTTTTGGGTCACCATTAAGTTTCACTGAGTCCTATTTTTCTGCTCTACACACAAAATATGAATTAAACCATTGATAGATTTGTGTAATATTTGCCTTCATTTTATACCACATTTGTCTTCATTTTATAACATAGATGAAGCTAAATGCTAAGTAATGTTAGCATTCAAAGCTTCTGCTTATCTCTTTACAAAATGTAGCTACTGATATCTATATTTCAGTTAAAAGATGTTCAGTCATGTTTTATTTCATTCAGTGGTCCAGCCTACGTACTAAAAGTCCAACCAAGTCTCATTAGAGAAATGGGCCTGTGTTCTTGTACATTTTGTGTCACTTTCAAAGTGAAATGTCTAGTGAGTGGCACTAAAAGCACATTCAGCTCTACCCAGAACAGATGTGAATCTAACATTTGATTACTTTAGCTGTACATATCATGACAATTCATAAATGTCCCATGAGTGGTGTTAAACCCTAAACTGATACTGTGAGCAAAAACAAACATAGCATAAAAACACACCTTTCACAGGACTCGTACTTGAGTGCTTGTTATCGCGAGTGCTGTTCTGGGTAACACTTTATTTTAAGATGTCCTTGTTACACAAGTTACATGTACTTACTATTATAATAGCACTTAACCATTTCCCAAACCATATAGTAAGTGCATTTAACTAATATTACTCCGTACTTAAATGTATAATTACACCGTAACAATGACTTATTAATATAAAGTGTAACCCAGTGCTGTACCGGGTGAGCTACCGAGCAAGTTTACTTCAGATAACCCATATGGAGGTAGTTATGTAATGCAAACGTGAAAATATTTAGTTTGCAGATCATGCACTATGGTAAAAGTGTTCTGTATTGTACATGGAATATTGTAAGTCTTTATTGATAATCTGCCACTTTAATAATAATGTGTGAAAAGGAACAAACATGTTTACTGTTTTACTTGTGGTGATTTTACCTGGAAACTGCAGTGAATTGTATGTATAGGCGCATTTTTACAGTTTTGCAGAAATGTAGCTAGAGGCACATTTCTAAAGTGTAAGATATATAACCAGTGTTTATTAGCATGTTTGAATTGCAAATGAACAAAATTGGCTGTGCTTAATTCATAAATGTAAGGTGTTTCCTGTGCTTTAAGGAGAACTTGCATGCTTTACTTTTTATATAAATCCTGACTGTAAGCAACTTATATGAAGCCCCCATTAATTCTCTCTGAGAAAAAAGAAAACCTCAGATAATTTTATTTTTCTCACTCTCTTCCCGATAACATCTCCGAAATATCCATAACAAAGGAAGTTTGTTATATCAGTGAGAGAATTCAATGCAAATAGGAGTGTGGGGGAGTAGGGTCAGGAGGGGGCATCTGTCGTCATCCTCAGCAGGAACAATACGCCAAGCAACACTTCTTTTTAATCATCGCTATCAAAGCCGGCAAGCTGGCAGTAAAAGCCAAGTGTGCTCCAGCTCCGGGGCAGAGTAAGAGAGCGTTTGAGGATAACACGAAGACCCGCCGCTAGCCCATGGGGATAGGAGGTGATTATTCAAGCAGCCAATTAGACGCCTGTCTGCATGTTTGTTACAACTCGCAACTGTTTAAACCCCTGAGAAGCCAAGGTAAACAGAGATAGAGAGTGGAGAGATTGGGGACTCCAGCTTCCCTGTTTCCTTTTCCTTCCTTGTGCCACAGGAATACAATTGTTTACTTACACTTCAAGGGTGAAAACTATATTTACATGGCAATTAAATGGCAAAAGTCACATCTCTATTTATTCTTTTTGCATGTCACATAACTAAAACATTTATTATTTTACTGTCTGTAGATTTGTAGGCACGTATGGTACAACATTATGGCGATCCAACAGTAACAAAAGTAAACAGAGATGTCCTATATGTCAAATATTGATGATATTATTATTAAAATAATAATAGATTGTCAGCTATAATTGAATAAATAAATAAGAAGTGACGTTGTTGTGTAAATAAATCTGTGTAAAAATATAGTATAATAATACATTCAAAATTATGCAAAAGAAACTGCTGCTGGAGTGTAAAAAATCCATAAATCGGTGCTCTTTGGATGCGGGATTCTTTTGTATCATCAAAACACTCATAAATCCAAGGCACTCGAGTAGTGTGAAAAATGTAAAAGCCTTTATTCACATGGCTTTAGAATTGAAAAACAACACACTTGTGCACCGACGCGTCGCGGCTAACTCGCCTTCTCGAGTGCCTTGGATTTATGAGTATTTTGATAGTATAATAATATTTCCATTAACTGCATTGCCTGCTGCACATTAATTTAGTGTTATTAAAAACATATTTTCTACACCCTTTTTAAAAAATCAAGTCTATTTATTTTAAATAATTACTGATTTAACTATGGCTGATTGTATGAATAATAACTGGTTGTTGTTGTTTTTTTTCCCTGCTTCCCCAGTTGAGAATCACATCGCTTTTTAGCATTATTAAAAAAAGATGAAATTTTTACTCATTATCCTAATAAATGTCCCTGATCTAATTGTTTATTATTTATCTTAATAAATGCGCCTGATCTTACTGTGCACAGCTCATCTGTTTTAATTAAATGCAGTAACTTTCTCTGTCTTTTACAGCCTTTCTTGTGTGACTCATTTGCAAAGGAAAGTCAAATTAACCAGTTTTATCCTACATTATTTTCCACATTTCTTTCCAAAAAAGACACTTTATGGAAGTGAAATTGTATTATGTTGTCTTTAAATAATTGTTCGATTTAACTTTAGCTCACTCAACGGCCTCTGTGACATGCTGTCAGTTAGCACGCATAATAATTTCAGCATTAATACACTTATAATGGAAATCTGTGACCAGTCCAGATGTTCAGCAATCTCAGCACCTTAAATTTTCAAGGCATCTGTCCATTTTATTTTTTTTTTTTGGGGGGGGGGGTTATAACTTAAAACTTAAACACAAAAGCATGAAATAGATTTCCAGTTTTCACTAAAAGTGTCTTCATTATTCTTTTATGCTCTCTGTCAAAGATATTTCTTATTCCGGTCATGAGTCTAGGCAATTACTTTTTTTAATATTTAATTTAGTCGCCGTAGCACAGACAGAGTGAAATTGTGTGAGTGCACGTTTGGTGTTGTTTGAAACATTTTTTGATGGAATACATTATTAATATTTTGAAATGGATAAATAATTCTGCCTGGAATTGTTGATGTGGTGACTCATCGGTTTTGGCGCGTGTGTTTATTTGGGACAAATGTGTGCCATTGTCTCAGAGGAGCTCAAAGCAATCAGTGCTGTTGACTTGCAGTGCAGCTCTGCATTCTGACGAGCTGAAGAATGTCTCTAGAAAGTGGACAACCAGTTCACATCCAGTGGACACCATGAAGATGGGGAATAATTACAGAAAGTAACTTTAAGAGCATCCTATCCAAGCATGTTGGTGGATAGATGGATCCACCTGTTTATTTGATCCCTCAGTTGATACTTAGTCCATCACATTCATATAAAGAAAGAAAAGAGTATAGTGTACTGTGACTGATTTATCTTCTCCTTCTCAAGTTTTTGTCTCCAGTATCTCTTTGGGTTCCTTAACCACACTCTGCTCCAGATATAAGATCAAACTGGACTCGGATGAAATCCAGTATGGAGGTCATGGCAGACTGGACCACAACACGGAGTTCTTCTCTGAAAAAATGGAATTCAACAATCTGCCCAACTCTATGTTGGTAAGCAAACTCTACTATTTGTTACAATAAGCATATAGAAACATACAACATTCATATGCCAACAGAGTCTGTTTTTCTTTGTCTGAGCTGATTGTGGTGGAAAATATGTGAGGATATTTGTTTAATGAGCTCAGAGTGCTTTTAGAGCACATTGAAAACAATACCACTTAAATTTCTCAATAGCAATTTTAATACCTCAGCAAAAACTATTATGGTATTAAACTTGCTATTTAATTATATTAATATAAATATATACAAATTTAATTAAAGTAATGGAATGTAGCCTTTAAGTGTTTCTAATTAAGTAAACATTGCCCAAGTAATTGAAAAAAGAGTAAACAAATTCTCATTTAATTACTCAAGTAGACGTTCAGTAATCAAATAAAGATTCAAGAATCACATCACAGGAACTGGATCAAATTAAAACAACAGAACAAAGATGCAAATGAAGTAAACAGTGGTGTTCAGGTATCTAACAGCAGTACTGTGTCAGAAATGATATGTAAAACAACCCTACCTAAAGAATTGACGAAGTCTCCACTACATGATTATTAGATCAAATAAATTAATATTGATGCTGTTGGAGTTTGACTAAAAAGCAACTCTTTAATTAAAATATGTACAGTTTCTTTTTTCTTCTTCTTAATACAGTTGTTTGATTGATATTAATGACATAATAGACATTTACACCAGTGGTTCTTAATTAGAAGCCAGGGGCCCACAAGGCTCAGCAAAGTTCTAAGGGAGACTTAAGATGACTTAAAATTATTTAAATGTATATGAGATTTTTTTAAAGGAATAAATCACCCAAAAACGACAATTTGCTGAAAATGTACTTCTCATGCCTAGATGTTGAGGGTTGGGTTTTTATTTTTTTTTCGTCAGAACAGATTTGAAGAAATGTAACATTATATATCTTGCTCACAAATGGATCCTCTGCAGTGAATGGGTGCCGTCAGAATGAGAGTCCAAAAACAGCTGATAAAACAGCACGATTGATCCACAAGTAATCCAAATGACTCCGGTCAAGTTAACATCTTGTGAAACGAAAAGCTGTGTGTTTGTAAGAAACAAATCCATTATTTTAACTTTAAACCATCGCTTCTGGCCAAAATAAATAATGAGCCCATTATCTATAACAACAGTGAAAAGGTCCAATTCCTTTTGTCCTCCTACATCAAAATCCACCGTTATTATTGTTTTTTTATATAAGTGTTTTGGACTATTTCCACTTGTAAACGGTGCTTATTGCTCTCCTGATTCAGACGAGATGACTTTTTCACTGGAGAAAGCAATATTATGGATAGAGGACTAGTATTTGGGCTGAAAGCAACTGTTTAAAACATATTATTGATGGATTTGTTTCTTACAAACATGCAGCTTTTCGCTTCACAAGGCGTTAATTGATGGACTGGAGATGTGTGGATTACTTGTGCATTATTGTTATGTTTTATTAACTGTTTGGACTCTCATTCTGACGGCACCCATTCACTGCTGAAGATCCACTGAAGTAATAATTAATTTTCTCCCAATGTCTCCCGACGAAGAAACAAACTCATATGCATCTTAGATGGTCTGAGGGGTAATACATTTAATCAAATTTAAATTTGGGGGTTGCATTATTCCTTTAAGTGTGATTTCTAAACCTGGAAAGCTTTGTGCCACAGTGCATCCTGAGAGATTGTTTCTCCTTTGTATTGTTTTAGTTTCCTGCATTAGCATACAAAACGCCTTCTGTGTTTGAAAACTGAAAGAGCTTTCATTGAAGCTCAAGGCAAGACTTTGTGATTGAACTGGAGCAATATATACAACATTTTAAACCATGCATTACACAAGTAATTCATGTACACATTTCAAACCATACAGTCGCTATGTAATGTTCCTTTAGGCTCCTTTTGTGCATTAGGCTCTTTATCAGAGCAGTAAAAAATGGGAGTCAAGTGCAACACTATTTATAGTAGTCATAGTTAAATTAATCTAGCAAGTCACGTGTCTCCATCAGATAAGTTATTCTATCTCTTGGTTCCAGCTGTCATATTGTGTATTCTCTTTCCAGAGGCCTTATTGAAATTAAATGCATAGCGTGAAATTTAAAACCCCCATTTCAGGCCGTAGTTCGTGATGCAAGTCTTCATTCCTCCCTCGCTTCTGAACACTCCCTTATTTTTCTCATATTTTCTTTGTCATGCCCCTCATCTCCTTACCTAAGGGCCTGCTGACGATTTAATAAGACCCATAAAAATTCAAAAGCAAACTTTCCGTTTTGCTGACTTGTCCTGTTGTCAACATAATTTAGTAATTGCTAAGCAGAGCGTGTGGACCAATCTTGAGCTTGTAGGTAAAAGGTGGCAAAATAAAGATTTGCATAACTGTTTGTTTTCTTAGGTTTGCTTAGTTGCTTGACTGCTTGGGACCAAATTAATAGACTGAATTCATGAATACAATATATCCACCCTCATGTTGTTGACTTTCTTCTGTGGAGCACAAAAGAAGATATTTTGAAGAATGTTCATGCTGATCTTTTCCCTACAATGAATACAAATATTCATCATATAGACACACGAAAATTATATAGGTGCTTACACGCTAGGAATTGTTATTTTGATTGATTTCAGAGACTCAAATCTTTAAACTAGTTCACAAAAATAAATAAATATTTTATTTATTTTATTTTATTCAAAATTGTTCCCTGATTTGTTGTGGGACTCTTACAGCAGGTTAAATCAGTCAGTAGAAAATGTTACTTTTCGTGTGTTATTAATAGGGTTATTTGCAAAAAATAAAAACTTCAACTAACTTGCAATAAACATTAATTTAGTTTAATAACATTACAAAAATAACGTAACTTGTATTATTATTTTTTTAACTTATTTTAACTATATGCAAGAGAAACATTTCTCATTTTCGTTTAGTTTAGCTAACATTACTAAAATAAAAAGTAACTACAATTAAAACTGCAATAAAATGTGTACAATTATCTAAATATTAAAAATAATAAAAATGACAAAAACACAAAAATGTAATAAAACTTAAAAATTACTAAAAATAAATATACTAAAACTTTCGAAATCTAACTTATGATATTAGTCTAAACTATGATGGTATCTCAGTAACACTAGTAATGAGTGAGTCATTGAATCATTTACTCTACTGTTTCATTAACTGAGTCTACTGAATCATGTCTCATTATTAATTATGTAAATTACAGATTTACTAAAAATGTTCAAACACCATACGCATTCACAAACAACAGGTCTTGTGCTGGTCCAAGTCTTATTCAATTTCTAATCACTGACTCGTTGAGTGAAAGGGTGGGTTTGTTCAAGAGGTCCAACCAATGAAATGCTCCTGCACAAGCCACGTGTGAGTCTTAAATGACTTCTGCTCACAGTCGTCATGTTTTATCTGATACAGTAGCAGGTGCTCCGATACTGTAACAAGCATCTATTAAAGCTGCATTATTTATGAACTGTATTATTTTCATACTATTAAACTTGCAGAACTTACTCTGGAAGACCTCAGGGGTTGAAGATATCTCAAGGCCTTTGACAGAAAATGGTAGAGAAACCCTGAGCTAAATGCATAATTCAGAAAATCTGACTATGTGATGGTTTAATTTTTATGCATTGATAATCATAGTGTCAAGGATACAGTAAGTGCTGGAGATTTACTTATTAGTGCTGCTTACTTCATGCAGAAAATATAGTTGTGTTAAAGTATTGTACTGAGATTTGGTCTTCTCGCTGCATATGACTAGTAGTGTGCATATGACTAGTAGCATATGACAAGTTTATGTTGTGGTTCTGAAGTTGAATTGACATGACCCGCACTCTGTTAAATTGATAGTGATATAGAAGTGTGAAGTTATATTGATCAATTTAATGCACATCCAAATCTCTCCAAAGAATCAGCATTGTATATGGTCTTAAACAGCAAGATACAGCAATAACAGAATAGCCTCATTTTATGCTGTCAGAGATAAAAGCATTTCAATTGTCATATTTTGTTGTTTATATATTAGATATACTGTATATGCTTCCTTTGGTTAAATTCATTTAAGACATCTAACAACCAAATCATTTTGTGAAGTCGACTAGAGTTTTTTAAATGCTGTTATGTATTTATTTTCCACATAAAATAAATACTTTTCAGTGTTGTAAAAAAAAAAATAAAAATAAAATGCAATAAAATCAAAAATGTTCATGAACATACATAAACTTTAAGAAACTTAAATGAAAGTGTTGTCCTGGCAACAAACTGAAATTTAGTTTAACTTGAAGTACTAATTATCTAAAAAAAAAAAAAAAAAAAATAAATATAAATATAAAAAATGGTAATAGCCCATAACAAAATTGCTACAACTTAAACTAAAATTTTAAATTAAATTGACAATGAAATAAATATATATATATATATATATATATATATATATTCAAAATATAACTAAATACTATAATAGTATATAAATAATAAAATATCACTAATGCTTAAGATGTATTGCTCTTAAAGTGGCTGAAACAATTTATAGAGATAGTTTTCATGATTAAACCTCATCATAAATGCATCCTTTCTCCAAACACAGCTGCTATAGTTATCAAAGCAGCGTTTGGACAAATTCACTGCCTTCAATAATATATATTTAAAAAAAGAATGCATTCAGTTTCATTCAGTAGCTATTTCTGAACACAACACTGCGTCTTGGGTCTTGTGGATCCTAATGAGACAGGGCTTCTGATTAGTAGTTGCTCAGAGTTGTTTGATTTTTAAAGTACATAGTTTGCAGCACATCCCTGTAGCTTATATTTTTAACTGTACTTTCACCCTCATGTAAAGTACATCGGGTTCTGCGCAAGCCTTTCTGCTCCCTGTGCGAAACCTCTTTTATCTCCTCTGGAAGCCCCAGCTGCATTGAGACAGCCTTCATCAATTAAACCCCCAAAATTACCCATTCTCTTTTTTCTTTCTTTGCAGCACTTTATTAATTCAGAAAGCACTATATCGCTTCCCACCCACTTTCTGCCAAACGTAAAGTTTATTTTAACAAGTGTGCGACCAGTAGCATTCCCAGCAGGGAATAAAGCAAGACTTGCACAGACAACAGAGCGGTATTTGGCGACGATTTCTCTCTGATATTTGTCTTTTCCGCAGCTCAGAGCTGACACACCTGCATAAGATAGAAATTAATCATCGTGATCGTTGGCAGGTGCCACGGTAAGGTCCCTTTCTGTGCAATTTTTCTCCATGATTTATTTAAGGGCCGCAGCTTCAAAGTCGGCGAGAGTGTGCATAAACTTTTCCTCCCTCATTTCTGTTTCTTCTCTTTAAATCAGCTCACCACCTCTGTTTCCATGAGTGACAATAAACTCTCATTTGGCGTCTGAAGGCGTTGCGCAGGCTGACACGCGGCGCGCTCTTAAAGCGACGCATTCGGCAGAATCAAGTATGCGGAGTCAGACTGCGGAGGCGCAGAGCGAGTGAAAAATTCTAGCCTTTCACTTTGCAATGATGAACAAATATGAATTTCTTGCCCCCGGCATCAATTTGGTGCGAACGTCGTCTGCGCTTTTACGTCTGTTTCCTAAAGTTTTGCATATGAAATGGATTGTTTGAATTCCAATGATATTCATGAGGCGCTAATTACGAAATGCCTGCGAATCGCCCCCTTTTGAGGTTTTCCGGCGCTAACAAGACTGCTTAGCTCTCCTCTGTCAGAAACATGAAATTCAGTAAATTAGAGTATGAATAATGTCCGGCAGTGAACTTTCTAGCTGTTCAAAACATCTCTGAGCGTCTAATAGATTGTATAATGTGCAGTTTTGTATTATTTAGTATCTTTTAAATGAACCCTAAAAAGTTTTTCGCTCTTAGAGGTTGTCTTTGAAGAAGACTCCCATGATTTCCAGACGTGTGTGTGTGTGTGTGTGTGTGTGTGTGTGTGTGTGTGTGTGTGTGTGTGTGTGTGTGTGTGTGTGTGTGTGTGTGTGTGTGTGTGTGTGTGTGTGTGTGTGTGTGTGTGTGTGTGTGTGTGTGTGTGTGTGTGTGTGTGTGTGTGTGTGTGTGTGTGTGTGTGTGTGTGTGTGTGTGTGTGTGTGTGTGTGTGTGTGTGTGTGTGTGTGTGTGTGTGTGTGTGTGTGTGTGTGTGTGTGTGTGTTTATAAGAGTCATTTTGAAGTGAGATTTCAGTAGTGAACTACATGTTACATTTTCTAAAGGAAATGTGAGTAATGTCCAAGTCAAAAAAGCCCAACACCAAATCTTTAAATACAGCTTGCGGTCCTTTTTGAAGGTACAGTATGCCTGTGAGATTATATGAAAATGATTTATTTATTTAATATTACGATTTATGTTGTTTCTTTCATAGAGAGCAAAAAAAGAAGTTACGTAGAATACCCCAGCTGTTCTTTTCCATACAATGAAACTGGATGGGAAACGTGCAGTCAAATTCGAAAAAGGATTAAAAAGCAACATAAACCATCATAAATATATGACTTGTGTGCTAATATTCCAGATTTTGAAAGCTTTGTAAGAGGAACAGACTGAATTTAAGTTGGTATCCCTTTAAAATCGTGCCTTGCAAATGCCAAGGCCATTCACTTTAATTGTATGGAATTGAGCAGTTTGGACATTCAACTATGAATGTCTCTTTTTGTGTTCAAAGAAAGAAAGTCAAATGAGGTTGCTAAATGACAGAATATTGAATTTTGGTTGAACTATTACTTTAAGAAGTTTCATTGGCGTAATTTGTTAAGGCCTGTTCACACTGAGACATTTATTTGGCCAGAGTTTACTCTTTTATTTTTATAAGCAGATTTTTGTAAAAAAATTTTTTTAAGTATATTATTTATTAAGTATTTATTATATAATACGGAATTTGTTCATTATTATATAAAAATATTATTAATTATTTAAAATGTGTATGTATATATATATATATATATATAACATTTAGTGCTGTGCAATAGCTCAAAATTATAGTCATATAAAAATGTTATATGATGGATGAAACTATAGATATTAAAAGATAATATACAGTGGCATGCAAAAGTTTGGGAACCCCTTTCAGAATCTGAAAATGTGAATAATTTTAACAAAATAAGAGGGATCATACAAAATGCATGTTATTTTATTTATTTAGTACCGTCCCTCCTGAGTAAGATATTTTACATAAAATGTTTAAATGTTGTCCACAAGTACTAAACAAATGCAGTACTAAATACAAAAAATAGCATGCATTTTTTTATGATCTCTCTTATTTTGTTAAATTTTTCACATTTTCAGTTTCTGCAAGGGGTTCCCAAATTTTGCATGCCAATGAACGAAGCAGGTATATACAGGAATACAATCTAATGTTTATTTACAATGCAGATATTTGAGTGACTCAGTTATTGATTTCACATACACTATATTGCCAAAAGTATTGGGTCACCCCCTTCTAATGAAAGGTTTGACTACTTTAGTAATTTCCATGATTACAAATCTTAATGTTTAAGCATATAATGATATTCTAGGGAATTGTGTGCTTCTAATTTTATAGCAACAGTTTGGACAGGACCCTTTTCTATTCTAACATGACAGTGTCTCTGTGTATAAGGCAAGGATCAAAGATAAATGATGATTCAGTCAGTGTGGAAGAACTTGACTGGTCTGCAGAAAGCCAAGTCCTAATCCCAGCTGAACACCTCTGGTGTGACTTTAAATGCAGACCTTGAGCCAAAAACTCATCACCAAACACCAATATATTCGGTTTGTTTCCTCTATTTATGCTTTGCTGAACAATCATTGTGTTCAGCATCACCTGCATGTCAATCATTTACCAACATCTCATACTAAATTATTTTCATTTTCATTTAAAAAAGACACAGATCACTGCCTTCCAAACATCCCCTACTAGTTGCCTTTTTATCTCAAACTGATGGATTTAATTACACACTGCTGGATGAGTAAGTGTATCATGTAACCATTTTATTTTTGTCCACACATCATAAATCAGTATCGAGCTGAAGTTTCTTGCTTTGCTTCAGTCGAGAAGCACTTGAAAAGCTGGGACGAGATAAGAGACAGGTGTGTGTGAGAGTTTAGTCGGCGAGCGTATTCACCAGAGACCCGTGAACATGGATTTGAGGGGGAGAAAGAGGCAGTGGATTGTTTTGGAGTGTTCTTGTTTTAAGGTTACACAACGTGCCCGTCTTCAGAAGGTCATCATAAGACTGACATCTCCCAGAGGTGCGTGAACTGAGCTTGTTTTGCGCATGATGTTCACTGATCCGGCTCGCCAGAACGTCAGCGTGCTGAAGCGCCGTGCCCAAAGGCTCTTCTGAGTCTTCCTTGAAAGCCTGGACCTCACAAACCCACTGCGGGAAAGCGATTCGCGATTGCACAAGACACTGTTCAAGGCAGAACTCCACTTTCTTGTACATCTTCAATTTGTTTATGCATCAAACGTCGGCACCGTACCTTTCGTTCGCTTTCCAAATTCTCTTTTATGCTGATCACAAAGAGAAGTTCTAATGATTTGATGTCCTTGAAGCAGAAAGCGGCTCGGCACAATAAGAACAATAAACCACGTTCCGTCAAGGCCTTCAGACACCGGCTATACGGCTCCTGCCAGCCTTTCCACAGCTCTTACTGCAAGCCTTGAAATGCTGTAATTAAAAAAAATTTTTTTTGAATATTTTACAGTCGGTTTGGAATAAAGTGGCACCAAATTGTGATATGACACTTAAATGTCTTCACATTATGTAACAAAATATAAATTTAAGAGGCATCAGAGAGTAACCGCAGATGTAGTTCATCACATTAACTATAAAAACGATCCAACGTTCGTCAACCACAAAGCATGTCTAAAGAAATTATTCAAGAAAAAGTCTACGTTTGCACAGAATTTCCCATCAAAATTTCATTTAATTCTGCTATTCGTGGATGGTTGTTGGATGGTGTTAATTGCGTCAGGAAAATGGACTGAATTGTACAAATAAAGCACATCTATAATAAGCCTAATTTGCATAGAAAAGACACTATTTAGTGCTGAAAATAATATGCGAGTTTTTGCACTAAAATGTTGCACGCAAATAAATAAACTGTTCAGTAACATTTAATTAGTATTCAGTGCTCAGCGTAATGAGTACACTTTGAAAAGTAAATTTTAAACAATATCTCAATGAACACCATTTCCAAAATGTTGACAAGACTTTTAATATAACATCTGTTTAACACATGAAAATTAATAATATACTTGTTACACATTTTTCAGTTTTACTCAAATTAGGGTGATGCAAAAATGAGTACACCCCAAACAAAAACTACTAAATCTAGTACTTTGTAGCCTCCATGATTTTTAATGACAGCACCAAGTCTTCTAGTTGAACAAGTTGACATTTTGCAATCTATCTTTTTCCATTCTTCAGTACCTTTTTAGAGATTGGATGCTGGATTTTTAGAGTGATGCTCAACTTGTCTCTTCAGAATTCCCATAGGTGTTCGATTGGGTTCATAGGAGACATATTGGCCATAATACTTTCACCTGTTCTTCTTCAGAAATCCAACAGTGGCTTTGTGTGTTTAGGATCATTGTCATGTTGGAAAAGTGCACGAGACCAAGGGCACGGAGTTGGTAGCATCTTCTCTTTCATTGAGCAGTACATTTGTGAACATGATGCCTGAAATGCAGTCCCCGACACCAGCAGCACTCATGCAGCCCCAATAAGGACACTGCCATCACCATGTTTCACTGAGGCACCATGCATTTTTCTTTGTATTCCTCACCTTTGCGGAACAGTTTTGAAGCCATGTTCCAAAAACATTTATCTTGGTTATCACTCCAGAGTAAGAGTCAGTAGTCTTCATCTTTGTCAGCATGGGCCCTCACTCTAGGCGGGCTTTTTTGCTGGGCTTTAAGAGGCTTCTTTCGTGGACGGCACCCATATGCCACCTCTGCAGGTACGCCGTATTGTGTCACGGGAAATAGTCACCCCAGTGTTTCTACTTCTTTAGATAACTGCAGTGAACTGCATGTGTTCTTCAACCCTTATCAGAAGACGCTCCTGAGAGGTGTTAACTTCCGTGGACGACCTGGACGTCTCTGTGAGATGGTTGCAGTTCCATCTTTTTTAAATGTTTGTACATTTTGCTACTATTCTGAATAAGTAAAGCCTGATCTTCTTGTAGCCTTCACCTTTCTTGTTAAAGAAATTTTTTCTTTCTCAGTTTGTGACTTTCTCTTCCATTTGCCATTGCTGATAGCATGAAATGGGAAGGGTTTTCTTTAAGTAACACCCTTTTATAGTCAACTGTCACTGTGTAATGAATAATTAGACTCACTGTGGTTGATTGTTAAATTAGACATTTGAGTCTAAAATTTAGCTTTGCTCCAGGCAGTGGGGTGTACCTTTTTGCATCACCCTAATTTGAGTAAAACTGAAAATGTTCTCTAAGTTATATTATTAACTTTTTCATGTTATAAGTTAAACAGTGTTTATAAAACTTGCTTGTCAACATTTTGGAAAATTTTTGTGTTCATTAGATATGAAAATGTTATTAAAGGGGGTATCATTTACGAAGATATATTGCTTTTCACCTTGAAATTGTTAACCTGGGTCATCTAAACCCCGGTCACTGTTATCTGTAATCTTTCACACTGCAACACTATACCTGGGGGTTAACTGTTAGACGCGTTTCATGGTAGCGCAAGCTACAGAGTGCTTTGGAAAGAAGGAGAATGCAGTGCGCTTAGCGTTTTAAACGTGACATGTGAACGGCCTCATGAGATGCACAAAGGCAAGAAAACGAAGACAAAATACAAAAGAAAGAAAACAAGGAGCAAAGTATGTGAATATTTCTTTGAATTTCTTTCCGTCTTTTGATATTTCTTCTCACCGGCTGCAGTTTAAGGCCTAAGTATACTTCTTTTTTTTACGCGTACGTTAGCGTATGCGCACAGTCGTACACGCAGCCTTGCAAAGTATACTTAATTTGACTCGTACGCATACACAGACGTTCGACGCATGCGCTTTGCTCCAAAGTGCAATACCTCTCCTGGCCTAGCGAGGGCCGTAATGAAGATTACAGTGTGACGAAGGACACTGAAGAAAAACTCATAGAAGTCCGGTAAGCACAGCGGAAAGGCTAGCCGTGACCAAGTATTGCTGCAAGCTACCGTTTGGGAAGACGGACAGTGTCTAAGCTTATTCCGGAGGTGTGTGAAGCCATATGTTTATGCAGTTTTTCTTCGGCTACCTTGTGAATCGATACCCCCACGGCAGCGTTTCCACCTTGCGGATAAACTAATTGCTGCAAGAGAGTTTAATGCGCATGTGCGACCTGCACGTACAAAGTATGCACGTACAGTATGCGCATACTATTCTGATGACGAAATTTGCATCACGCACACTGTACGCTGTCCCTCGCGTACGCGTACAAAGTGAAGTATACTTAGGCTTTGACACAACGCGCGTTTCCTGTTACTGACGTGACATGAGCCTCGCTGCTCAATTTCTGATTGGCTGTCTGTTGCCAAGCATCCAGCAGCAACAAGCAAACACCGCTCCGTTTCACACTGAACAAACTTAGCACCGCAATGCGGGGTTAACACCACAAATGCGGTGCTAACCCTTCACCGGAGCAGGGTTCATAACCCCGGGTAAAAAGCGGTGCTAACACCGCTTTCAAATTACAGGTGTGAAACGTGTCTTTACACATTTACACTTGGTACTTACCAAGTTCCTGTGGCTCAGTGGTAGAGCATTGCGTTAGTAGCGCAAAGGTTGTGGGTTCAATTCCCAGGGAACACACATACTGACAAAAAATGTATAGCCTGAATGTACTGTAAGTCGCTTTGAATAAAAGCATCTGCTAAATGCATAAATGTAAATGTTTACCCAGGGTTAAAAGCGGTGTTTAGAACGACAATAACCTGGGGTTAAGCGCATTTATATATACATAATAAATAAATGTTGAATATTTAAAATACTTTAATTTATCAATGACTTAATTAATGAGGCTTTTTTTTCTTCATTGTAATATCAGGGCAGTTGAATCACCATAGCACTTGTGTCTCTGTGCCTTCAAAAAATATCAAAATCATAAAACAGAATATGCTTGAAATGCTTGCATGTATGAATTTAATTTTTAATGTAGGCCCAATTTCTGAATAAATGAATAGTTAAGCATCATGTCACTGACCCAACACTATGCATCCTAGTTTTAATCCAAGTGCAATTAATACCAATTGTATCTCGATTAAGTTTGAGTCTAAACCTTTGATCCTCATTGCACATTCTTGACTGCGCATTTAATCAAACACATCTATATTCAAAAGCCAGAATCTAATTTGAAATGATCACATTTTATTAATGAGCATCATATTGCAGTGGTTTCAATAATCAGCATGTGTGTGGCGTGCTGTAATAATGACATTAGAGACCTCTGCTGTTCTTTGTTAGCCGATTAATTCGCTATTTGTCACCATTGTTTTACGCAGCTCGGGAAAGTAAATGTTGTTGACACACGGCGGTAGTTTTTGTCTCGGCAGGTGCGGTGATTCACTCTTGCTCTGTCTCTCGGCAGCGGTGCGCTGCGGTTCTGTCTCTCCCCACCGAGTGTGTTTAATTAGTCACCGATGTCGGTTGTCAGTGTTACGGCGGCGAGTCGTTGACTCCCGTGGCGATGCGCCGGTGCAGGAATTCACAGCACTAGCAAACATGTTCTGAAGTGTTCTCATTGGGCGAGGGAGGAGATATTGAGATACGAGGCCTGAGGGAGGCTTCCTTACAGAGGAACGACGCTCGATGAGCAGCAGACATGGGTCAGGGATCCACAACTATATCCTGCATTCCTGTAGAGGTTTAGTGCTGGGGGAACATGTTTCTGTGAAATAGAATGGATGGTGTTGGAAAGGTTAGATCATGTATTGGACCCACTATTGTGGTGATGAGATGTGGTCTATTGTGGTGATGAGGTGATTTTAAGTACAAATAGAAGGTATACATTCAACAAACACTAAACACCATCATGATACGAAAAATGCAATAAACATTACTTTAATAACATTAGAAACAGTTATTTAAACAAAAAATATAAAACATCAAATTTGAAATGTAACGCAGGGAATTCTGGGAATGTCAATTTACGGTTATTCACTGTAGATTATACATTAGTTTTCACTTCCAAAAACGGTATACTACTGTAAAATTACATGTAATGTCCAATACAGTTATTCACCGTATATAGTAGGGGAACTTACCGTTAACCATTTAACAGGTTTTTACTGTAGAATTTTTACAGTCTTTTATCATTAAATCCATGGTCATTTTTTTAGCCTACTTTAAAATGTAATGTATATTTATTTTATTTTTTCCAAAATTAATTTACAATGCAATATATGCAAATCAGTGCAACATTTGCATTGCAACGTTCATTTACAGTGCATTTCATGCAATATCACTTTAGTATTTAAGTATTTTGTTTTAAACGGGATCTATTTATTTATTTATTCAAAAATGCATTAACAATGCAAGTCATACTAATAGTGTCCATTCTGTTATGAACATGTTTAATTGAATATTTTGGGAGGCATAAAGTCAGAAATGTCAATGTGATACAACCTGATTTTATAAAAGCTGACTGACATTTTTGAAAAGAATAAACATTTGCTATTTCTTTGGAAAAGGCAGAGAAGCTATTTTTGTTAATATTCAAATATGCTCAAACGTTTGTCCTCCAAATTGAAGTTATGTGCAACCAGAATGCAGAAAAATTAAAAAGGAAATTATATCATAGAGAGGACCACTGGAAACCATTGTGACTGTGTCAAGGTGTTTATCTTTGATACATATCAAATAATTTGATCCTTTTTATGAAAAGGCAAGGTTACTTCAGGTTGTAAAATGTCATGTGATGTGACTCCCCAAAAATGTATATCATGGTATTATAAATTTTTAATATTTGTATAAAAAAAGCAAATAACAAATAAATGTGAACAAAATTATATTTTTTTAATAATTAATATATATTAGTATAAAGGAAAATATCCCTTTTTTAATGTTACAACGTATAATTTAGTCTTGAAAAACCATAAGAAACCAACATGAATACAAAGATTACATTTATAAGAACTTTGTACATTTTTAACTAGATTTTATAGGGAGGCACTGTAATGATTCAGATTGCTCGGAAAGTAGAAAACTCTTAAAATTAAAGCATTTTCATTTTTTATTTACAGCTCAGTTCTAGTGAAGGTTTATTTTTGTCTTTGGTGATATTTAAAATAATCTTTTCTCTTTCTTATTTAGTTCTTTCTGCTTTAATTTATTTATTGAATTAATGATAACGACTTCAATCACAGAAATTGCACATTGTGTCTCTGTGTATTTTGTATTATCTATTTATTTACAGACATTCTTCACATTTCTGTGAGTCCATGAATATGAAAATAAGAACTGTGGTCTAACTTTCACTTGAAACGTTTTATCACATTCCACAGTACTTTAGACATTTACACTTGTTCATGTTATGCATTGTTTCAAAATGTGCCACACTGCCTCAAACAAATGCCGAGTCCCTTTGATCTCTTTCTGTCTTTGGCTGTTCCACTCTCTCAGGTTTACATTCCCTGCAGAACCGCTATTGTTCTGGCCAACGAGGAAATCGATCACTGCGACTGAAACACAATCAGCGATTCACCGCGAGATGGAAACCCAGCACACTTCTGTGACTCAACCTTACCTCCGTTCACAGCGTGTTTGCCATCATCCTTAAGAAAACCCGCATTTTCCAGTCAATTCAGTACATATTGTTTTCAATGCCTTTTATCCCATTTCTGTTCAAGTCATTGTTCACAGATTATCGATTATCAAGAGTTAGTTTCTCAATATCCCACTGATAAACTTAGCTAAATTCTAATTGTCAAACCCTGTTGTGTTAAAATTCTAAACAAAACTTCATTCAAATGCTTAGATCATTGACAGATATGAATTACTACTGAAATTGCTATTCAACAGTGAATAATGTTGAAGTAAATAATCACTTGGATTGTGGTCAGTATTATAAGCAATGTTAGTCAGCACTGTATTTATAATACTGTAATTGTGAAAAGTAAATATAATTACTTTACGTAAGATTAATTTGTCTGCTATTTAATTTGACACAAACGTTTTGACATGCTGTGTCAGTGATTTAAGTTCTGTATGAATATTTATGTGCACAAGTATTAATTCATCCAAGTTAAAAAATCACTTGAGAACGACATATTACATGTCAGTTCTGTGCTGAGCTCTTGAATTATATATTTGTAATACATGAACTCTGTAAAGTCATAAAATCGAAGTTATAGTATTTCTGACTGGCTGTTTTTTCGGTGCCTTAAAATCTTTTCAGTCATAACCAGATTTTGATGGATATTCATTTGACTAAATTCGATTTTTTTGCATTCATTTATAACATAAAATCTGAGATAATATAGCTTGTGCTAATAATAAATACTAATTAATTTTTAGACCGTCATGTAGCTCAGAGAATGTGCTAATTCTCTGCCCAACATGCATGTAAACATCTTTTATAATATATTTAATTTTTTTCTCTTTAATGACAACAGCTTTTTGTAGCCCTGATTGAGATCCAGAAGTAAGTCTGTGTGTGAAAATATATGAAAATTATGATTATAATCTTAAAGCTGCTCTCCTCAAGGTGTCATTGGACATCTTCTTGTTTTGTGGTTCTGGTTTGAAGAAATCTAAATTTGCCCTGAATGCATTTAATGCTCTCATAGATACAGTAATTGGTAGCATAATCTGTCATACTGAGAAACCGATTTCCAAAAAGCATCATTGAATGACGGTTCATCATAACTGCTTATTTGTGTTCTTATGAAAACAAAGAAAAATGCATTACAAAAAATCAAATTCAAAAGTTTGTTAGGTCCTTGTGATGGTCTTCTAATATTTGTGTGCAATGATAAACACTGTGCCATTTGTGGGTGAAAGCCATACTAACCTGAAATAAAGCACCGCTGAAAGAAAGACTGCTTGTTCTTTGCTCTTCTGGAACCAAACAGTTATCAAAGTAAAATTGCATTCATTTTTCATTTTTTTTATCATTTTAGCTTGCTTTTACCATGGAAACAAGCTGAAAATTAACCACCCATATGACTTAATCGAGTTAGTCTCCCTTTATGATACACTAGTCAAGTATAGTTTTATATTGTACCATTATTGTTGATTTAGTTACAGCAATTTTGTTCTTGCTTTGAATCAACTGGGATTTGTCTCTTGAAGCTGGTTGGTTTGGCTTAAAATTCTTAACTGAAGATTTTTTATTCCCACATACATGTTATTTGATAAAGAGCCACATTATTTTCATATTTATATATATATATATATATATATACTGAACAAATTTATAAACGCAACACTTTTGTTTTTGCCCTCATTTTTCATGAGCTGAACTCAAAGATCTAAGACTTTTTCTATGTACACATAAGGCCTATTTCTCCTAAATATTGTTCACAAATCTGTCTAAATCTGTGTTAGTGAGCACTTCTCCTTTGCCGAGATAATCCATCCACCTCACAGGTGTGGCATATCAAGATGCTGATTAGACAGCATGATTATTGCACAGGTGTGCTTTAGGCTGGCCACAATAAAATGCCACTCTAAAATGTGCAGTTTTATCACACAGCACAATGCCACAGATGTCGCAAGTTTTGAGGGAGCGTGCAATTGGCATGCTGACTGCAGGAATGTCCACCAGAGCTGTTGCCTGTGAATTTAATGTTCATTTCTCACCACAAGCCATCTCCAAAGGCATTTCAGAGAATTTAGCAGTACATCCAACCGGCCTTTGTTCAGTGTATATATATATATATATGGTGGTGTATGAATTTGTAATCATTAGAATCTCATTGAGTTTAGAGTTGGACCTTCATGTGTATTTTCATACTAAAAATCATCCATTTTCATACACACATCTTATGAATTCATTCAAAATCGCCACACCTCATTAATATTTACATTTTCCTGTGAGATTGAGCTGAACAAACGTAATATGCCGCAGGTGCCATGCAGTGATATAATGAGGTGTATCTCATTGCAGTTGTTACTATTGTAGATTTTATCACGACTGAATCGCTGTATTGACCAATCAGAAGCCAGGACCAGAACTGTCTCATATATAATGAGATGTGTGCAACTCCTAGTGCTTCTAAGCTAGATATGTTCCTGTTGGTCAGGATGTGCTTTCACGGACATTGATCGCAGGCAAATTTGCACTGAGAGCTTGTCTGGTTTAATGCACTGATTGTATATAGAGATGTTTAAAAAGGCTTTGTCAGTGACAGTGACATCTGTATCACTGAGATTAACAGATCAAGTCTCTAAAGTGCTCGAAAACAAACAAACCACATCCTCACACATTGATATATACTTATTCAAGGTCCTTGATAGCTTACTCCATTAAAGTGTTATGTAACTTTGCAGCGCATGTTTATTTTGAATATTTCTTGTTGAAATCTATAGAAACCTGTTCCTGCAAAATGCTGAAAAATAAAAAGGGAATTGTGAGAAAAGGTTAGAAAAAATGTGCAGTTGGAAGAAATTATCACAAATTACAATATATAAAATGACACATTGTGAGATTTAAAGTCCTAATTATGAGAAATAAAAAGTTGCAGTTGTGAAGTATAAAGTCACGTTGCAAATATCGCCACAATGAGTGATATTAGGCCCCAATGGCAAATGTGAGATATAGCGACATTGCATAAAGATAAATTCACATTGTGACATATCAATTCATAATTGTGAGATATAAAGCCACAAATACGAGTAACAAAGTCACACTGAAGTCTAAATTATGAAATATACAGTATAGTCACATAATAGATATAAGGCCACCCTAAGAGATAAAAAGACTCAATTGTGAGACGTTAAAAAATGCAGCTATGAGAAACAAAGTCACAATTATGGAATATAAAGTCAAACTGAGAGATAATTCTCATAAGCAACTAATATGAGAAACAAAGTAACAATTATGGAATATAAAGTCAAACAGAGAAAACAATTCTCACAAGAAACAAATATGAGAAACAAAGCAGATAACAATTTTTCAATACCATTTGTCAAATATAAAGTCACATTCAGAGAGAGCCACACGATGAGATAAAAAGTCTCAATTATGAGAAAGAAAGTCTCAATCGTGATATAAAAATTGAAAAATTAGAAACAACATCACAATTGTGAAATATAAAGTTGCACTGAGCGAAAGGTTCAACTGAGATGAAAATGAGAAACAAAGTCACATTGAGTGATAAAAAGTATCAACTGTGAGATAAAAACAAATCTGAGAAACAAAGATGCAATTGCGAAATATAGACACATGGTGAGATACACTGTAAAATCAGTGAGAGATTCTCAATTACATGAAACTAAATTGTAATGTGAAATAAAAAGCAAATAATGAGAAACAAAGGATCAATTGTGAGATAACAAAGTATGAGAAACAAATGCGCAATAGCAAAATCACTAGAGATAGAAAGCCACACTGAGATCAAGACTCAATTACAAGAAACAGTCACAAAATGAGTTATAAAAATGCAAATATGAGAAAAAACGTAGCAACTGCAAAGCGAGATCAAGTCTCAATTGTGAGATATAAAAATGCAATTATGAGAAACAAAGTCACAATTGTGGAATATAAAGTCAAACTGAGAGATAATCCTCACAAGAACCAAATATGAGAAACAAAGCAGATCATTTTGCAAAAAACATTTGCAAAATATAATGTCACATTCAGAGAGAGCCACACAATGATAAAAAGTCTCACTTATGAGAAATAAAGTCTCAATCGTGATATAAACGTAAAAATTAGAAACGTCTCAATTGTGAAATATAAAGTTGCATTGTGAGGCATAAAGTCACGCTGAGCGAAAGGTTCAACTGTGAGATAAAATATGAATCAAAGTCAAATTACAAGAGATAAAGTCACACTGAACGATAAAAGTCTCAAATGTGAGAAAAAAAGCACAAATCTGAGAAACTAAGATGCAATTACGAAATATAATCACATGGTGAGATACACTAAAATCAGTGAAAGGTATGAATTTTCAATTGCAAGAAACAAAACTGCAATGTGAGATAAAAAGCAAATAATGAGAAACAAAGTATCAATTATGAGATAAAATCACTAATATGAGAAACAAAGGCTCAATTGCAAAATAGTCACATTTAGAGCCACACTGAGAGATCAAGACTCAATTACAAAAAATGAGAAATAAAATGCAAATATGAGAAACAAAGTTGAAATTTGTAAAATATAGACACATTGTGAGATATAAGGTCACACTCAGAGATAAAGTCTTAATTACGAGAAGCAAAGTCGCGATGCGAAATGCAAATATGACAGTCACATTGCAAATCAAAGTCAAACTGACAAATATAAAGTCAACTACAAGAAACAAACTCACAATTGTGATATATACAGTAACAATAACCTTGTTTTACTTAGAGGCAGGAATGGGTTTCCAGTACCAGCAGTAAAGCCGTTTGATCCCTTTCCGTTACAAAGGGCCTTATGTTAACTGCTCAACCATATGGTCAGTTTTATATTTTATTGGCTGAGCACTAGAAAACATTCATATTCCACACCCATCAGTTCAACGCAAGTTCTGAACACCTCATTTACCTTTATGTCACACCAAAAGGGCTTAAAATCACTCGCTGTAATGCTAAAAGCTTTGAGAGGGCCACTTTGCATAAATATCTGCCTCTTCCACAAGGACCATTGTGAATTTGAAGAAGGACGTTTTGCTTAATCGTACCTTTCATCCTGACCAATGGCATTTTCATTAGACTTCTTGAATTGAATGTGTTAATCTAAACGGGGGGAGTCAACAGGAGCGCTGGGACCGCTTTGTTTCGCCCGTCTCTTCAGCTAATCAAGTCTGCGGTTCGTCATTAATCACCTCTGTGACTGCGTGGAAATCAAGAGCGACTGAAGAAACTGTGACCTCAGACTCCCTCGCAAGGTCATGGATATGTGGACAATGGCTTCTTTTTATGCTTATCATTCTTCCCACTCTTTTGCTCTCCTTCATCAGCTCCTCCGTCTCCACTTTCTGATGCACCATGTAAATCATCCTCTTTCACTGACGCTTTCGTGATGTATGTTTGGCCTTTAATGTAGCCTACTGGAGAATGTGCGCTGCATCTGTCTTGCGTTTCCCTCATGGGTCGGATAAACGTGCATTATCTCACTGATGAGCCAGCAAATGGCAGTACTAATGCAATTTCACTTGGGTTTTGTCAGAGCTCTTGGTTGCAAAGGGATCAAGTGTTGTTCAGATGTTAAGGCCATTCTTAAACGTTCCATGAGGGACACTGGCTGTGGTTTGTCCTCATGAAGCTAACAGAGAATAATACACAGTTCTGCCACTGCTAACTGGTGTTATACTCAGAGTGTGTGGAATAATGCTTCCATCTAGTGGAAGGGATATGTCAGCGCCCTGGGTCTACTGTGATTAGAATGTATTTTAGACGGTCTTCTTTGAAATCATGATCCCTCTTTAGGTGTCTTTAACTGTTTATTAAAGACATTTAATATAAAGTAGGTCCAAAATCTCAATAGAGGTGGAATTGCTAGTTTAATGTTGTTGTGTGTGTGTGTGTGTGTGTGTGTGTGTGTGTGTGTGTGTGTAGGTGTGTGTGTGTGTGTGTGTGTGTGGTGTGTGGTGTGTTGTGGTGTGTGCAGTGTGTGTGTGTGTTGTGAAAGAAAGAAACGGGTGTGTGTGTGTGTGTGTGTGTGTGTGTGTGTGTGTGTGTGTGTGTGGTGGTGTGGTGTGGTGGGAGGGTGGTGTGTGTGTGTGTGTGTGTGTGTGTTTATGTGGTTTATGAGGCACATGTATAATGTGGGTTTGACATGTATTACAAGGAGAAGGTGTGTGTCCCATAATTTAAAACGCTTATAAATCATACAGTGTTTTTTTGTGTGTGTGTGTGTGGTGGGTAGGTGTAAGGACGTATAAAAACAGCTATGGAAAGTCCCCGTTGTGTGTGTGTGTGTGTGTGTGTGTTGGGGGGGGGGGTTACGCAGGAGACAGCAGGTGAGTACTTTTTCTTCATTTTAATAAAGCAATGAAAATAACACTGGTTACACAATGTAAAAGAACAGTGAACGGACCAAAACTCAGGGGGAACCCAGGACTTAACACATGGGAATTAATTAAGGAAAACTAAATCAGGTGCTAGGAATAATCAAATCAACTTAACAAGAAACAGAAAATAACCAAATAAGGAAACACGTGAATGATAAGGGAACAAAAAAACAAGAGTCCAGAACCCTGACAGAAAGAAAGAAAGAAAGAAAGAAAGAAAGAAAGAAAGAAAGAAAGAAAGAAAGAAAGAAAGAAAGAGAAAGAAAGAAAGAAAAAGAAAGAAAGAAAGAAAGAAAAAAGGAAATAAATAATACAGTCTAGGCCTGCATTTAAGATTAGTATAAATTACATAACATAAGATTTATATGCCTAATAAAAATGGCATATAGCATATTATTAACTATTTGCATTTATTTGATTTTATTCATATTTTTTCCAAAATGCATTTATCTAAATTTCTTTAAAAAGCAGCACAAATCTGTTAAATGAGAATAAAATTACATTTATTCAGTTAAAAGGTATAAACATGCTTAAAATGCGTCTGGCATTGGAACAAGCAATATTCTTTTAGACTGAAACAAATTGGATTTATTGATGATAATATACAAACCTGACTATTATGTATTTAAAACACACTGTGTTTCAGAAACTGTATGTGTTTCATTTATGTATGACACATATGCATCACATTACATTTATTTGTGTTCATTTTTATGTAATTTTTTTTTTTTTGTGGTAGTGCTTTTAATCAGACAGAGGCCCCTAGAATCATCATCCCCTAGGAGGTAATGATACTGTGCATTCAGAAAACCTCATAAAAGCTCACGGAGTTGATATTGAACAGACACAAAGTTCTCATGCTGTTCTTTTATTTAGCAAAATATCTCACCATTCACTGATGTATACAGGTCACATTCAATCACATTATATGTTTGGGCTAAAACGCAACTGCCTTCATGTTTTGCAGCAGGATAGCAATTGTGAGTAGGGAAGTACTGGATTTTGAACGGAGACATGTTATCTTGGTAAGTTAAATGTTTTCACATGTTTGTGCCATATTAAAGAATGCACTTGTTAAATAATAACATTATTATTATTAATGTTGCAATATTTGCAATATTGAATGACAAAAATGCAATAGTATGTAATATAATAATGTAATATGTAATATAATAAAAGTATGTAATATAAATGTATAACACATGATCATTCTGACCTCTTGTGATTTTTAGTAAATTATTTTACTAGACACTATACTGTCAAAAAAAAAGAAGCACCGTCTTTCGGATGAGACGTTAAACCGAGGTCCTGACTCTCTGTGGTCATTAAAAATCCCATGGCACTTCTCGTAAAGAGTAGGGGTGTAACCCCGGTGTCCTGGCCAAATTCCCACCACTGGCCTTAATCAATAATGGCCTCTATAATCCCTATTCACTTGAATTGGCTCATGACTCTCTCTCTCTCCATCTGTAGCTGGTGTGTGGTGAGCGCACTGGCGCCGTTGTCCTGTGGCAGCCGTCGCATCATGCAAGTGGATGCTGCACACTGGTGGTGGTTGAGGAGAGACCCCCCACATGATTGTAAAGCGCTTTGGGTGTGCAGCATTACACAATTAAGCGCTATATAATTGCATCATTCATTCATTTATATTATTCAACATATTCCCTATTCTAAATAAGGAATTTGTTTATGTGTAACAAAAATGTTTGTCACTTCATTATAAGCCACAAATACTGAACATTTGAAATAATTTAGTTTATTGTTTTTGACATTAAATGATGAGAACACACAGCAAAGATGAGAAACATCTTGAATGATTACAGTTAACTTCAAAAATCATTAAAAATAGTTTTGCCTATATTTAGGTTTACCCATTTTGATGGCATAACAAATTCAAATTTTAATCTGTTAAATATGATATAAACAAAAATGCAAATAAAGAGGCCTTATCAAAGCCTTATAATGGTATACAAGCTTATAACTAGTCAAGTTGTCAGTCCTCTGTCGTGTGTCTTGTGTTCCCGCCTCTTGTGTCCTTATTTGGTTTGTTTCCTGTCCTCATTTCTTGGGATTATTAGTTCATTCTTGTCCAGCTGTGTTTGTCTCATTGTCTATGATTATCCTGTGTATTTATAGTTCTGTCTGTTCAGTTTGATTTTGTCTAGTCTACTCGTTACTCCCCGGTGTTCCTGTCTGTGTCAGCCTGCCTGCCCTGCCCTGTTTGGAGTCATTAAAGACTGTCATTTGAGTTATATCCTTGTCTCCGTGTTCCTTGTTCCTCCCTCGTGTCTGCACCGTGACACAAGTACAAGTGTGGTTATTAGTCTTACATGTTTTATTCCTAAAATTAAATGTTAATACAAGTGTAGGCTGTTAGATAACCAAACTGATAAACAATAAGCACAACAATAAACACAGTATGAAGTAGCATCAGAGGGCAAGAAATTGCTGTTGCACACATTAACTACAAAAATTAAAATGACCTTCATGACAAAAAGGTTTGTTACTTTTGATTAACCTGATGGAACACAATTAAAACAGTGCTGTAAAAATGCAAGTAACTTTTAACAGAGTTTTATTTACAGATAAACACAATGTCTGTTCAGTCCCTATGAAATGGTAATTGTGATGTTTTAATTAAAAAAAAAAAAATTACTCACCCTCAGGCCATTTAAGATGTAGTTGAGTTGAGTTTTAGATTTTTTTCGTAATCGGAGCAGAATTGGATAAATTTAGCATTACACACTGAAAAGAAAATTATACTAATTTGTTTTAAGGTAAGTGGTTGCAAACTATTTATTTTAGCTACATTTAAATAACAAAATTATGTTGAAAAAATTAGTCAACTAAATTTGTTTATTTAAATGTAGCTAAAATAGATTATAAATAAATTTGTAAATTCAATTAATATTTTTTTTCAGTGCATCACTGCTCACCAATGTTTGTTGTTTCTATCAGCTGTTTGGACTCTCATTCTGATGGCACCCATTCACTGCAGAGGTTCCATTGGTGAGCAAATGTAATGCTAAATTTCACCAAATATGTTCTGATGAAAAAATAAAGTCATGTACATCTGATCGGGTAGTGGCGGGTGAGTACATTTTAAGCAAATGTTCTTTTTTGGCTGAACTTTTCCTTTCAATCGTCCCTATAATGCCACAATTTAGTAATTGTGATACATGTAATTAGGAGTGTTAAAAAGCATTTGCAAACATTTTAAAAAATACGTATCTCTGCACCAATAAAATGCACAAAATAGTGCTGTCAAATGATTAAACACTTCCAAAATAAATGTTTTTGTTTACATAATATATCTATGTGTACTGTGTTTATTTATTATGCATATATAAATACACACACATACAGTATATATATATAATATATATATATAAAATATATACATGTAATACATTAATATATACATATATTTAATATATAAACATAACTTATTTTTCTTAAATATATAGATACATGTTTTTGTATTTATATATACATAATAAATATACACAGTACATACAGCATTGTTTGTTGACACACAAGGCTGCTGGCACTGTAGCACCCTCCAAGCTGACACAGTGCTGCACTCGGTACTCACACACTTGGACAAAAATATGTACGGATGTTGTTTGTTGACTTCAGCTCAGCATTCAACACCGTCATTCCCTCCAAGCTGACCACTAAACTTGGAGACCTGGGCATTAACACCTCCCTCTGCAACTGGATTATGGACTTTCTGACCAACAGACCTCAGCATGTTAGGTCAGGCCACACCTGCTCCACCACCATCACATTCAACACCGGCGTACCACTGGGCTGTGTGCTGAGCCCATTCCTCTACTCCCTCTACACCCACGACTGCAGGCCTGTGCATGGAAATCCAACTCCATCATCAAGTTTGCAGATGACACCACAGTGATTGGCCTCATCAGAGACAACGATGAGACTGCCTACAGGGAGGAGGTGCAGCACCTGGCCGCATGGTGCGCTGACAGTAACCTGCTCCTTAACACCAGTAAGACAAAGGAGCTTATTGTGGACTTCAGGAAGAAGAAAGGAAGCACGCATGACCCCATCCACATTAACGGGATGGTTGTTGAACGTGTATCCAGCTTCAAGTTCCTGGGAACCCACATCTCGGAGGACCTGTCCTGGACCACAAACACCTAAAGCCTTGTAAAGAAGACACACCAGTGTCTCGTCTTCCTAGGACACTGAAGAAAAAACAGTTGTGTTCAGCCATCCTGGTGAACTTCTACCGGTGTGCAATCGAGAAAATCCTGACCAGTTGTATCACAGTCTGGTATGGGAACTGCTCAGTTGCTGCATGCACACACACCACTAAACACTCCTGTCACACTTGTCATTACTTGCACTACTGTCTGTACATCCACATCCACATACTTACATACTAAAATTATCCATTTGCACACTGGAATATTTTTCTATGCACTTTTTTAATGTCCATTGCATTTTTCACTGCATTTCGTTGCCTTGTGCCCTACATATGCAATGACAATACAGTTTAATCTAATCTAATAATCTAATATCTAATTAATTCACTCTCATATAGCCAAGACTGCAAGTGTTGGGACAGGCCCAGTGTTAACGATGTAGCTTGAAGAAAGAGTTACAGAAAAAATCCCCACCAGTAATGCTTGCTATTTCAGCTCTGTAGCTCAGTTCTGTTTTAAGATGTTCTGTTTTTTTTTCAAAGTTGTTTATTTCTCTGTACACTTGCTAGAATCTCTCTCAGAACAGACTTCTGGGAAAGTCCTCACGGTTGCTTTCAACAAAGGAACCCTGTGTTATTAGTGAGTCAGCCTACAGATGTTTTTGAGTTTGGATAAGGTGCATATTTTGGGGAGCCTTTTTCCATCATCAGACTCTGTGTAAATCAAACTATCAAAGGTTTCTTTGAACAAATTGGCGAGAAAAAGCAAGCAGCAAGATGATTGCTGCCGTGAAAAATGTATACAGCTCTAGCTGACTGACCTTATATACATATTCTATGTGAATAGTGATATTTTGTTGCAAGTGTATTTCATGCCTTCGCTCTTCACTTTCAAATCAAGCAAATTTGTGTTGGACAACACATCGAATTAACTTTGCAAAATCTGCAAGGGAAAATATTTCCACCAGCATAAATAAATAAATACTACAGTATAATCTGCAGCCAAAATACGAATTATGTATGTAGTTGCTACAAGTGAGGTGTCCAATGGCTGAGAAAGTTTAAGTTTGCAATGTTTTTTATTTTTGTGCTCATGCATGATATAGAAAATATGAAGCTCCTAAATTTCACCCACATTTCATTCAGAGGCCCAAACTTAGCAAAAACATGATATTTGATGCAGTGTCTGATATTTACTGTATATGGCCATAGAGATAATTCTGGTAGCTTGTAATGATCATAACAGTAGGCTATAACAGACTACTACGTAACATGCATATAAAATATCAGTTTCTCTATATCCAATAATATATCTTAATAGGTGGATATTAATGCTTCGTTTTATGATCAAACTGTGTAGTCTGTATTCGCCTATGCGGCCAAAACATATAATGCAAACAATGCAATGCAAAGATGATTAAGAGATGAACAAATAAACGTTCCTCAAAAGCTTATCATATTTGATGCATTTTAACATGTTTTTTTTTCTTAAAAATTATATGGATAATCAAGTTAATTTAGTTGCTTCAGGCCTAAATGTTCAATCTTGAATACTGTATGTTTAATTAATTAAAATCAGTAAAGATTTCACAGCAAAAGCACATGAACCACAACCTGAAGGGGGACATTTTTACAGTTATAGGCTTCTAAAACTTGCTAAAAGTGTAAACTATAAATCAGACGACAGAAGGCAGGCCATAGATTCTGTAAAACCGGTTTTTCACCTAATTTTGATCTAGTTGGTCATTTAGAGTCATTTGTGTAGGCTATAATCAAACAAGATACAGTAGGCTTTGTGAGGGATTAACAGTATAACTTGCATGTGCAGAAACGACGCGAACAAGAAAAGTAGCTCGTTTGATTATCAAATAAACGCTCCACAGTAAAACACGACTCGTGCGCGCGCGTTTGGGTGTTGGCACACGGAAGGATGTTAGAGACGATCCGCCAATGATAGCCTTATGGGTGGGATTTACTCAAGGATGAAGGTGTAGTATTTTATTGTAAAGTAGTTCTAATAAGACTAGAATAAACCCCAAAGAATAAGTAAGAACAGAAAGTCAACTGCAAGCTGTCCTCCGGGGTTTTTTTCCGTCTTGCGCGACGCTGTCAGTTCTGAAGTCGCCTTTGAATGAATTTGGGGATCTTTAACGTTTACCAGGTAAGAATTCAAGTAGGGCTCTCTGCAAGAATGAGGCACTTGCATTTAAACAATTGTTTTATATTGTACATTAATCCTCTTCTACGTGTACTTTTTGATACTTTTTCGAAAACCTTCTCCCTGAGTCGCACATGGTGCTGCTCTCCATTTAAAGAATGATGCAACGCCTCACTTTTGAAAGATGACGAGATATTGCATGAATTAATTTAGAAGTGTATCTGCCTGGCGTATTATTGTTATGGGAATCAGTTCGCGTCGTTTAAGCACATCTGTTGTGATTATTAACTGTTTATTTCAGAATTAGGGATAGCCAGCGGCGCTCACATGTCCTTGTATAGTAGTGTGCTTGTAATTCATTGTACTGTAGCCGGATGCGAGCGGAATTGAATAACCAAATCTCAAAACAAAACGCAAGACCACAAAGACGTTTTGTGGCATTTAGTGCTTACTTTTGCCTGTTCTCTATGGTTTTAAACTGGTTGGTTCGGTTTTGGTATTTGTACCGTCTTTCCCATTCGCGCACGAAGCATTGTATTGAAGTGATTCTTTTTGTGAAGGAACCGATTCGCAAAACGCCTGAAACCTTTCTCGAAACATCGACTTTACAACTGTGTCTAGGAGTAAAATAGTAAAGAAACAAACACCATTAAACATAAAAATCCGATGCTATCTGTGTAAATACAAAGTTTAGTAAACAGGAATTTATTATTATTGAAATGAACCGTCTGAACTAATCGATTCACTAATGACTCGAACTCCACGCCGCCGACCATCATCCGCGTTGTGTCTGTTTTGAGGCGTGTGGCTGCGCTTTATTATGACGTTTAAAAATGCGGGAAATTTGTTTGCTACTTTGTATATCTGCAAATTCGTCGTCTTTTTGCAAGATTAGCCGTTCTGAAAAATAATAAAGTCGTTAATTTTGGAATCGTGCAGATGCGAAGAAAACGAACTGTTTCCAGTAAGTGTTGTTTACGTTTTGTTTCATATAACGTTAGACAATAAACATAAAGATGGATTAGTTTACTCCAAAGCAGATGATATGATCCCAACACAGCCTGTAGTCACATGTAATACTCATATCCATGTATGTCTAACCCACAGACAGTGTAAAAGAGAATATAATTTACAAAGAACAACATTATGCAAAAAATATATACATATATATTTACTGATCACCGCGCATGCAGCGTGACATTAGCTCTGCCTTTAATAGCATTAGCAAACATATAATGCTTAACATGCCATTGGTTAGTGTACACTAAAAAAGTGAACTTTATTTACATTTTAAGCCTCCTGTTTAAATATTGAACAGCTTATCTGTAGTGTGCATTATATAACATTTGATAATGATTTATTGCTTAGTTATTCTATCCTGAGTACAGTGATGCTAGGTTTGTTTACTAAGAGTCATTTCAGAAATAGGTTTCTATTACATTTTTTGTCCCATCTCTTTGTGAAAACAAAATAGATTCTGATATTAGGCCTATTTTACATTTTCAATTTCCTTAAATTGTATTTGACTAAAGTATCATAGTGAGTGCTTTTATGTCACACTTTAAATTGTCAAAACGTTGAAACATTTGTGACTCTTGACCACAAAACCATTCATAAGTAGCACGGTATATTTGTAGCAATAGCCAACAATACATTGTATGGGTCAAAATTATAGATTTTTATTTTATGCCAAAAATCATTAGGATATTAAGTAAAGATCATGTTCCATGGAGATAATTTGTAAATTTCTTACAGCAAATATATACGTGTGAGAAAAATATTCAGAATTGGAGATACTTTGCATTACCTATTATTTTTATTCAGCGGAAACGGGCTTCATAGATTCCAGATTTTTAAATGATGTATCTTTATTCAGCTTTCATATGGATAATCTCTATTTTTTTTTTAAAAAAAATGACCCTTATGACTGGTTTTGTGGTCCAGGTCACATTTTTGGTTTTTCTACTGGAGTTTTGATTCAGAATCTTAAATGAATTAGATTCAATAAAAAATAAGTAGAAACTCTAGATAAAAAAACGCACACACATTTCTAAACAAGAATTACATTGAATCATGCAGCACATTGTAATGCATAGTAAAAAAAAATCACAAATGAAAGATACGATCTAAACATTTTTGAGTGATGATGCAACAAATCATTGAATCAGAGTTTAAAATAATTTTAAAATGCCATTTGTACTGATTCAGAGAAAATAATCAAATGTGATGTTGTTTGACAGTTTTCTCTGTATCTTGAAACACAGCCATGGACAAATTGCATATATCATGGTCAAGGTGACTTTGCCCTAGTTTATCAAATAGTGTTTGAGGAAGGTGCAAGCGATATTGATTTCAGGAGAGTTGTAAAATAAAGATTTATATTGTCAAGGAGTGAATAAATTCTGCAAAAATCCACATAATGCTTTTAAATGCCTTCAAACTATTTCAGTCATTGAGTGATTATGTAAGTTATACAAAAGCTTTATTTGAATTTCCTTGGGTGTGTATGTTATGGGCTGTTGCAACTGTAAAAATGCAAATGTGTTGTGTGTGACCATCCCTGATTAGGTTTTGGTTCAAGCTGATGTATTTGTTTAATATGTGATTGTTCATATTGACAGTAAATTGGCAGCGAAGGTGTTGTTGTGGAGTTTAAGGGCAGCAGACTGTGTTTGCTTTTCAGGGCACGTCGAGTTAAAATGTCATGACTTTGTCCTGACAGAGTTTTTGTTTGGACAGTAAAACGGTCAGATCTGCAGTTATAAAGTTGGCACGAGTAGAGGACCCAAAAACTGTACTCAAGTAAAAGTATATCTAGGAATATTTACTCAAGTAAACGTAATAGTCTGAATAGTTACTTGAATAAAGTAAAAAGTATCGGATAAAAAAACTACTCAAGTAGTTTGTTACTAGTTACTTTGGATCATATACTGTATATCTATAGTCTATTTTTATATAGATAAATGTATGTAATGTGTGTGTCTATCTTATCCTATCTTATCTATCTATCTATTAGGGGTGTAACAATACACACATTCATATTGAACCGTTCGGTACGAGGCTTTCGGTTCGGTACGCATTACAAACCGAATGATTTGTTGGACTAATCCTATTATGATTGGAAAATAAAAGAGCTTAAAAGTGTGCGAAATATCAGTGCCACTGCGCTCAACAATGCAGCTTGCTCCAAAGCGTCTGCTCCATACAGCGTTGCAGAGCCGTGGCACATTGTTGCAGGAGTCATTGCACTGATCACGTGAAGAGAGGCACATTCAATGCGAGTGGTTCTGGTGAAGAGCCTGGTTTATACTCGCCGTGTCAGCACGATTGCGAATCTATAGCGTGCGCGCGGCAAAAACGATGCGAATATTGAGGAAATGTTAGAGGACGGAGGATTTGTTTTCACTCAAAGTAAAGTAAACATCAGTTTTTTAAAACCAGAGAAGGTGAACATGTTGGTATTCTTGAGAAAAAAATGCTAGCACGGTCACCGACAGACAGTTTAGTTTTTCTTTTCAATTTTTAAAAAGCGTATCTTTGCTGTTTACCTCACTTTAAGGCTTTCTTTTACTTATTTATTTTTATTCGTCAGTGTTTGCTAAATGTTCTGTAATTTAATAGTCCGTATTTAATACTGCATGTTGTCATTGTTGTGTATGCCATGCCTCATCTTATTCTTTTTTGTTAATAAATCATGTATAAGCTTGTCATTGTAGCATAGCCCTCCGTATCGAAAACGTACCGAACCGTGACACCACTGTGTCGTATCGAACCGAACCGTGAATTTTGTGAACCGTTACACCCCTACTATCACTCTATCTATCTTATAAAATACCAGAGATGGCTTGAATAACACAGATAAACTATACATAGTCATAGTCGAGTGTTTATTGTATTTATTTTATCATTCAAAACGTTTATATCTTCTGTTTACTTATCCATATCCCTGGAGTATCATGAGTGCCGCTACTTCTGTGACTGGATATGTGGATGTTCTGTGCAAGGGCGCCCTCTGGCGTCCTGTATGAATGAAAAAGACATCACCCCCCCCAAACCCATCGAGTTGCCTATATAATCATGACGGGTTTAATGCACTCTCAGAGACGGAGAAGGAGAAATGATTTGTGTTCATCTTAAACCGGAGCTGCCGTCAGTGCTGTTGTGTGGCGCGCGCGATCGCTCGAGCTCTGAGACAAGCGCGCACCAAACACGCTCTCTGCACTCGCCAACAAAGCATTTAAAGTCAGTGTTAGTTGTTTAACTGTGTGATGGATAGGGCAAGTCTCGACTGTGATCATTTATTTAAAAACGGGCTGTCAGCTGTGATAACTTCCCGGTGTTATGATGCCATTTTGATTCTGTCGCTCTCGTGTCCTGATGCGGTTGTGACTTCAGCTGTTAATTCATATATAGATAAGTATTCAAGCTAATGTTTTAATCTGCTAAATAAATAAAACATTTAAAGTCTCTCACCTGTAAGCAACTGCCGTCAGTCCCAAACAGAACTGTGAATGCAGTCTTAATGTGCATTTCTATTGACTGTATCACTGCCCTGTAATTCTCGTTCTTTCTTTTCTTTATTTCTTTCTTCTTATTAATTATTATTTTTTATTTTTCTCTTTTCTTATTTTATTGTTATTGTTATTTTCTTTTTCATTTTATTAATTATGTATTATTTATTTTTCTCTCTTTTCTTGTTTTTTTTCTTTCCTTTACTTTCTTTGTTGTTGTTATTATTATTTATTTTTGTAAAGTATGATTATTCAACGTTTGAATAAAATAAAAAGATGAATACATATTTTTTACAGATATTATGTATTGATAGTTTAATTAAATAATTAATCAACTGAAGAAAATAATAAATAATTCATTGAAAAATAATCTAAATTATTTGAACAATAAAAATAATCGTTAGCTGCAGCCCTACAGACATTTAATAACAGAAGTACTGGTTTATAGTTTGTGTATAAACACTAATTGTCTCCATAGCGATCAAAACGAAAGTATCTTACACTTGTATTAATGGTTTATTAACTTCCGCTGGATTGGCGACAACCATTTTAAACATGTATTTGACATTGAATCCTTCATTCAGGAGATTTCAACAGTGAAACAAGTCTTTATGAAGTGAGACACTGACTCCTTCTTTTATTTTTTTTGTTGAAATGAATATACATATTTACACTCGAGCAATGAACATTTTGTCAGAACCACTAGTAAATTACGTTATTTGTGAGAATCGTGATCTCCAATTTATAAAAAAAACTATTCAAAATTTATATACAGAATCGTGCAGCTCTAATGTATAATAAACATGTTGTTATTAGCCTACTGCATATAATTCATAAAAAATAAGTTTAATTTCATAAAGTATAAGTTGATTTCAAAATGCACCTACATTTTTTTCATTTTGTGTTTTCAGTTGAATGAAAGACTAATTTTCCCTATATATTTCCATCATTGAGGATTTAAAAAAAAAGTCTAAAAATCTCCTTCCTCGTGAACCCTCCGTCTCGTAGGATAGGTCTCGTCACACCCTAGTAGTTGTACTAGATGTACTTAGAGTGCATGTCTCAAATTCCTCATACAACTTTGATCACATCAGTTGTTGACATTCGTTCTCAACAAAAAGTCAGTCAGTGACCTGGGCATCGTGACCTGATTGAAGAGTTTGTACAGTGTGAACACAATGTGACCGGCTGATGCGTTCAGATGCCTCCCATTTTTGCTGGTGCCTGTGATTGGTGGAAAAAAGGCAAGGCCTCGCCCAGCCCCACTCACTGGATTTACACTTGACGGAAGCACAAGTTTCCGTGCGTGCGTTGCTAAGGACATTTAAATTATAAATGGATGTGCTTATTACTTCAAGCTGTGATGCAGATTTCCAGTATGCCTTGCGCAATCATGTGTTGCCACACAGCAGCATTAGGCTGTATAGTACGCAGGCTTTGTTCCATTGCCTTCCTTCAGACAAACAGCCCCCAGAGAATGAATGTTAACATCAACAGGCATCCACTGAGAATGTGTTTAGAAGAGCCTGCTTTTATTCCTAATAAGCAGTTGTTTTGCTTAGTTTAGACAGGTGATACTTGACCATGGCCCGTGGCCTACTAGGTGCCTCAGAATCTTCATGGGGCCTTAAGATGACTTAAAAGATTTGAAATAACTCAAAAATGCTACCGTCTTTGGAAAAGACTGGATATGATAAACCTTATTTCAAAAGTGTGATTTCTAGACCTGGACAAATCATCAAAACGTTAGGTCTTGGAATCAAAAAGGTTGAAACCACTGTTTAGACTAATGTATAGGTTCTATGCTGTTTGGTTGGTTTTGACTAGATAGACAATACTTTAAAAGGAATAGTTTTTTTTTTTTTCCAAAATTGAAAATGTAATCTTTTACTCTGTCATGTTGTTCCCAAACCCGTATGACTTGTTTCTTCGATTATGACCACAAAGAAAATAATTTGAGTAACTTGCATACCGTTAAACCATAAAGTGACAAGGCATTAACACTCCGAACATAACATTACGGAAGTGGGAGGAAAGAAAAAAAAACAGTATTTCAATTATTTTGTTAGTGAATTCAATGTTTCCAAGTAACAAATTAGTTTTTTTTTTTTTTATTTTATTTTTTTACCTTTTTCAAGAAAATACAGAAGCATTGACTAGGGATGGATGATACTAGGCTGCAACTAACGATTATTTTGATGGTCGATTATTTTTCGATTAATCGGATTAAATACAATAGTTTTATTGACAAAAAAAACACACTATTCCCACATTCTGCTGAATGCTATGAAGATAGAGTGCTTAATTTATTAAACCACCTGTCATAAAGAGAAAACAAATATTTTAGGAATCTGTTAAAAAATTGTTTTTTAAAATCTAAAAATTTTATAGTCATTTATTGGGCCAATTACAAACAGAAACAACTAATTAGTATTTATAATAACAAAAATGGCCTCATAACAGCTTGCATTCTTGCTTGCATTGTTTATGTACTTTTTGACTGTAATTGGTATTTGGAAAAAAAAAAACTATAAAGTGCTTTCATAGATAACAGCAAAATTATTTTATAGCATTATAAATAGCCTACTACTGTTACTAAAGACTTACGCATATTGGAGGACTAACCAATACAGAAAGCTAAAACGTGACTGGTAATCACCAATGCTGTTAGTTTAGCGCAGCAGTGGCACAAACCTTACATCATTTGTTAAAAACCTTACATAAATGTGTTTTAATAAATTTGCTAAGCATTGTATATGTGAATATAGTTTAAATTAGGACTGAACGATTTAGAAAATAATCAATTTACCAATATACGATTTAATATGCAATTTTTTTTTTAAAGCTCTTCAAATTCATTATTAATCAAAGACATACAATAAATCATTGTATAGTGTGCAGTGTTGGGCACGTACTTAAAAAGTAATTAGTTATATTACTAATTACTTCTCACAAATACTAACCGAGATACATCGTTATAATAAACTAATTACCAGGGAAAGTAACTATTGTTACTTTAAAAAAAGGGTTAAAATATGTCAAATAACTTGGTTGCCCCAATATTAAATATGTTAAATCACCACACAGAATACATTATTATTATAAAACATTACCCTAATCTACACTATTTTAATGTTTCTGTGGGACACAGTGAGAGACACCTATCAAATTCAATTGATTATTTCAGTCAAACATTATAATTGATATTATGATAATTTAGCATTATATGATGATGATAGAACTTATAATAATCATGTATGAATGCATATTTGTCATGTTGTCTGAACTTAGGACTGGTGGGGTGCTTAAGATATTGTTTGTCATTTATGTTTCTATAAAAAGGGGGAAAAAACTACAATAATACTGATAACATGACAAAACTACCACGAATTCTACTATTAATAACCATATAAAACGCACTAGGATTATTGAGCTGCTGGGTTCATGAATATTAATCAGGTCGTCTGGATTCGCTCGAACTGATCGCTGAAATCAAAACAGGAGGATGATAGGTGAGCGCCGGCCAATGAGATTACCGTTTGCGCATTAGCTCCGCCCACTGCAGGAGAACCCGCTGAAATAATAGTAATAGCTGAAGACTTCCAAACGAACTCTGTTATTTTGACAGGAAAATATAACAATGGATATCGTTTATATGTAGCGCGTCAATTTCGCATTTTATGAAAGGTTTGATCCCCTGCCTCCGTCATGGTTTTTGCTTTCTCGCCCAGCTTTAAACGTATATGACGCCATCTAATGCAGCGGCACTGCGCACGCAGAACGATCGCTGTACGACATCAAAGCACCGAGAGAGCTACAGACAGCAGATGGCTCCCACTGATCTATATTATAATGACGGCTCCGCGTGCTTTCGATTCGCTCTCGCGGTACTTTGATGTCATGCGGTGATCGTCTGCGCGCTGTTGCTCCAAGTCCAACACGCATACATTTCGCCCTCTGTTGAAATTACAAAGCGTTATCTTCTCGCCACCATCTCTTAGGGAAAATGTAATAATACCAATCGATTTTAAAACCATTTTAAGAAGAATCGCAATAGGTGAATAATTTTTTTCTCCCACCCCTAGTGTCAATATCACAAAGCTAATACTAGCCTAAAAAAAACTAAACAAAACAAAAACTAGCTCACTGAAGACAAGTAAACAGTCAGCGATTAAATAAAGTATTTACAAGCAATAAGACAAAAACTTCAGTAGAACAAATAAATAAGAAATGCTGCATACATTGTATAAAGTAACCAAATGTACAAAAACTGTGCTTATAAAGGTTGATTGGTTGAGCCTTGTTTGAAGCTGTTGTAAATTACTCTACAAAAATACCTTTTTTACGTTTGTGTGTTGCTTGGCAACCACAACCATTTCTGAGGAATTAGGCTACATTGTTTAGCGGAAGAATAGTGTTTTAATTAATATCATTACATTATTTGCTCTGTTTATCCGTTTCACACCCTGCCTAACAACGCCCCTTAGCTGTTATAAATTCACTGTAAATCATGGCTTCTTGGGGCTTATTGCTTTAATATCATTCACTGTGTAAATTAAATATATATTTTCTTAATGCATAAGTGATTTAGTCAAGAGCAGTGAAAGAGCATCTCTCTTTTGTTGTTTGATTAACATGAATGAACGAAAACAATTAATATTAGACTGCTGTCACTTACAAAGAGCTGCCTGCATCCAATGTACTGTTACACACATTTGTTTCTTAGCTGTTTGCTTTCACTTATGACCTAAATTACTGTGTTTGCGAGGATACTCAAAAAGACATTTGAAGACGCATTTTGACACAACAATTTTTGCAAATGATAAGTTAGCAACGTAGCACAGCAACGTCACATAAATGTGTAACTGTGATAGAGACAATAGTCCAAAATCTCTACCAAATTTACATATTTCTACTGTTTAAACGTGTCTACCAGAATATCCCCCACCCCTAGCATTGACATAATTTTTCCTCCTCACTTTCTTTTTTATTCAGCATCATGCCCTTTAGGGGATTCATACTTTTTAGATCTTGACAGGCATGGCCATTATGAACTGTAACCTATTGTATGGGACAGAGCAGTGTGAACATTATTCTAAACATCTTCTTTTGTATACCACAGAAAAAACATAATGTGAGTTTCAGCCCATAATTCAAGGGCTGAAATATCGAGAGCAGCTTTTGTTATCTCGCTTTAAGGTGTTTCATGACAGAAGGCAGGAACCAGAATCGTAGAGGCTTCAGTGACCACCGCAGCTGCTGGTCTTCATGTGACCTCACCGTGTGCTATTTGTGGCCCGGGCTTTGAATGAGTTAGTTGCCACAAAGGCATTGGACTCGTGCTACAGGCAGACACCGGTTTGAACACCTCCCCGTGCTTGTATTTATTACGGGTTCAGAGAGAAAAGGCATCATCAAAGGTTTTACTTGACAAATCCTCATTGTGTTTGATACCTGGAGGAGGTGTTGAACCGAAGTCAGAGTTCAGAGAAAAGAATCACCGGACTTTATTCTTATTTTGAGGATTTCCTCGCTTTGATATTTCGAGTTGGTAAGAAAAAGATCTCAAACTTCAGAGCGCTCTGATTAGCAGCCTTTGTGTTTGATGTCTTGCTGTTTATTTATTTGAGTTTCCCATGAAACTCATTATTGGTTTTCATTGGCTCACTAAATGATGCAATGGAACTCATTTATTTTATATGCTTTAGGGTTTCTCTGTGGCCTTCTGGGAGACTCAAACTGAATGTGTTTTTCAGACTAAATTATATTTTGATGTATTTCCTTTGTGTAATCAAACATGAATGGAATATTGTAAATTAGTCTTTTTGTTTTTACAGTGATGTATTACCGACAAAATGAATGTAATGCAAGAACACATTAATGTCATACTCGGTTTCTTTATGCGTTGAATATAATATATACATACTTGGCATTGAAATTAGACCTAGAATGACCCAAATATCAAGAGCTTTTCATCTTCCTGTTAGGACCTGATGAAAAAGGCGTCCTGTTACTGTAAAAGGGAATAACACCCCTTAGCGCACGTCATTCTGTTTATTAGCGTACAGTCAGTGTATTTATTACATGTGTGTCTTATATGATCAGTGACGTTAATTTGCACTTGTGTTTATAAAAAGATTATACTGTAAAATTTCAAGCGATACCTCTGCATACGTCCAGTCTGCTTTTTGCTTACAGCTATTAGAGTAACGATGATAAGAGAAATCACGCTGGTTGTGGAGGAAGTACCAGGCTCAAATATCATCACTCTTGTGATTCTCCCAGCTTATGACAGGAGCGCATTTCTTGCATCATTTAGTACAGGGTGTCCAAACTTTTTTCACAGGGGGCCAGGTGCAAAAAAATGTGAGCTGTCTTGGGCGCATGCTGTAAAAAAAAGAAAAAAAAAACCTACTATTAAAAAGCGAACTGATTATTGCCATCATTTGTCCTTGTCTGCTTATATGTTAAATATGCTATTCTCTAAAAATTGTGTGTGCTAAATATATATTTAAATATGCCCCATGATATTATATAAATGTTTAACCTAAGAATCTTTACAATGTATTGCTTTCAATATTTTTTTACTCACCATTAACTTATTAATGTGAACAGTGATGTTGTGCCTTGGATTTCAGAATTGATTTCAAGTCAGGAGTAAGTCGTGTAGTAGAGATACGAAGCAGATCACAGAGATGGCTGTCAGTCAGACGTGCTCGCAGTGGACTCTTGTTCAGCGTCATCAGCGAAAATGTTTGCTCACATATGTATGTGGAGCCAAACAGACTCATCATCCTTTGTGCGTGACGTTTGATTAAGGGGAATCTGGAGGTTTCCAAACTCGTGTAGAACTCGGACAGGGGAAGAAGCTGGTGGCGGCTGCAAAGAGAACCATCGCACTGAAGCTCTATGAGTTCCAGCTGCACATTCTCTTGTACTTCTTCTACATTAATGGAGAAAGGGGTTGAGAACAGTTTGATGTCGTTGTCAATAGCGGAAAAGTCTTGAAAACGCTGATTAAATTCGGTGATTAGGGATGTGAGCACTGTCGAATATTTATCCATTTTTCCAGGGATATTGGAGTCTGACAAACTCGAGATGATTTCGGACAAACTAGGAAAGTGCACAGCATTGCGGTCACTGATTTGTCTCTCAAAGAGTCTTAGCTTCACAGAAAAGGATTTCAAGTGCGCATACATTTCCGATATTAGCTGGTCCTTGCCTTGCAGGCTTTTATTCAGTGCGTTCAGGTGACTGGTCAAATCAACTAAAAAGCAAGATCTGCCAGCCAGCCAGGGTCATTGAGTTGATCAAGTGTCAGATTTTTTCTTTCAAAAACTGATAAATTTCAGACCGCAGTGAATAGAACCGCTGTAGAGCAGAGCCGCGACTCAGCCACCGCACGTTAGAGTGATATACTACGTCACCATATTCTGCATCAATATCAGACAGAAATGCCCGGAATTCTCTGTGGTTGAGCGCTCTTGAACGAATCAAGTTTATAGTTTTCACCACAGTGGTCATCACATCATCCATCTGGATGGCTTTGGCACAGAGCGCTTCCTGGTGTATGATACAGTGCATTTTCACAGCCTCACCTCCACTTTCGCGAACTTTGTTGCACACCATGGAAGCCATTCCATTCCGCTCGCCGACCATAGCTGGCGCTCCATCCGTTGTAATGCCACAGAGCTTGGCCCAAGGAGATTCATGTTTTCAATCGCACATGATACGGCTTCAAAAAGATATTTTCCCGTTGTTGTACTCTTAAGGCTCTTCATATCAAGGAGCTCTTCTGAAATGCAAAAATTACTGTCTACACCTCGCAAAAAATCAACACTGTGCAGTATCTGTGGAATCAGTGCTGTCATCGCACGCAATTGAATAAAAATCAAACGTGGGTACTTTGTCTGTCACTTGTTGTTTTAGATTTGCCGACAAGTCTTCAATTCTCCGTCCGACTGTGTTTCTTGAAAGACTGATATTTTTAAAATCTTGCATCTTTTCTGGCAAATTATAGTGGCAACTTTCAACAGACACTCCTTTATAAGTTCGCTTCAGTGAAGGGTTGTCCGTGTCGCGCCATTAGGTGAGCTACCTCATAACTAGCTAATGTAGAATTTTCCTGTGCTTTATTAGCACGAAACAAGTGTTGATCTCGCTCGACACCAGTGTAAGATTTGAAAGACTGATGTTTTGTTTCATAATGTCTTTTAATATTATATTCCTTCATCACCGCAACGGACTCCTGGCATATTAAACAGACACATTTCCCGCTCACCTCCGTGAAAAAATATTCATTTTCCCATCGTGTCTGAAATCTCCTGCATTCACTTTCGATTTTCCTTTTTCTTTGTTGCGCCATGACTTAGCAAAATGCGATGAACAATAATTTGTTGTTATTTATAGCCTCTTAATTTGAACGTAGACCTACGTCTGACTAACTGCATTGGCTCCGTGTGATAGCGACACCAGATGGTTATTTAGTGAATTTCATCTATTTTCCCCTATAAAGGGCCAGATTCGTATTATCTTTAAAATCGTTCGCGGCCGCCACAGGAACGATCGCGGGCCGCAGATGGCCCGCGGGCCGTAGTTTGACACCCCTGATTAGTAACATAAGAATTTAGAGATTTAAAAAGACTGTTTTCACAATTTAATTTAATGTTTTTTTCTTTTTACATTTGTCATACACTAACACTACGCTATTTAAGAACATTACATTTCATTTAGTCATTCAGCAGACGCTTTTTCCAAAGCGACAAAGACTTATAGCGCTTGCATATCATTGCTCTTTCGTTGATTTTGATTGCTTCAATTGTCCTCATTTGTACATGCAAAGAAAAATCTGATTTTCAAACACTGTTTAGGGCATTTTAACATCGCTTTAATGTACACATTGCAAGGTTGCGCATTTAAATGCTCAATAATGCAAGTCGGTGACTTTGTACTGAAAGTAAACAACAAGTGCACTGATTGTCAACATAATACTGGTTATTCAGTTGTACATGCTTATCTCTCTTTTTTTCATTTAAATGACCTTTGCGGTCATCTATGCTCACTTAAATTAATCTGTAAAACACTAATAATAAATGTAAATATTATTTTTAACTAAAACTAATATCCATTTTTCATACTGTACTTTGTTGTGATGCCTAAATTCACTTGTAGCATTTAATATTGTTTTAAATTTATTTATTTATACAAAATAGTGGAGCATTTTAACATTGACCATTGATTTGTCTTAACTTTTAATAAAACCAAAGAAAAGTATTTGGTAAATTGATTACTAAACCTAATATAGCCTATATATAAAACTAGTGCTGTCAAACGATTAATCGCATCCAAAATAAGTTTGTTTACATAATGTGTGTGTAATATGTATATTTATGTATATATAAATACACACCCATACAGTATATATTTTGAAAATATTTGCATGTATATATTTAGTTATATAATTTATATTATATCTATATAATTTAAAATTATATTATATCTAAATATATTTAATATATAAACAACATATTTTTCATAATATATAGTGTGTGTGTGTGTGTGTGTACACACACATAATAAATATACAAAGTACACATACATATATTATGCAAATAAAACTTTTATTTTGGATGTGATTAATCATTTGACAGCACTAATAATAACTAAATTGACATATGTCCTTAAAATAAAACTAAATTTTAACTTTCAGAACAAAGTAAAGGTAAAAATGGCGACTTCGTTAATAATCTTGACTTGAAGCAAACTTTAATGAAATTTTTATCATGTTTATATGCCCTTTTGTTTTCCCAGGTCATTGGCCCTACAGTGAGAGCTTTGTGTGTGTGAGTCTGAGAAAACTCTAAAACTCTGCTTTAAGAAATCAACATGGTCCTTGCCCACCTAAAAGGCTTTGGAAAGCAGCTTCTGCGAGTGAAGGTGGTCGACTGCAGCACAGAAGAGTCTCGTCTTTCCCGATGCCTCAACACCTTTGACCTGGTGGCACTGGGAGTGGGCAGCACATTGGGCGCTGGTGTCTATGTGCTGGCCGGGGCCGTGGCGCGAGAAAACGCTGGTCCGGCTATCGTCCTCTCATTTCTGATTGCAGCGTTAGCCTCAGTGATGGCCGGACTGTGTTACGCTGAGTTTGGAGCGCGTGTACCCAGGACGGGCTCTGCATATCTGTACAGCTATGTGACGGTGGGCGAGCTTTGGGCCTTCATCACCGGCTGGAACCTCATCCTGTCTTATGTCATAGGTGAGAAGAATGCTTCAAGTAGTCAGGCCTAAAAATGCCAAATATCAATAGTTAAAACCATATTGGCTAACCACACTTATAATGTTCCCTCTCTCAGGAACGTCCAGTGTCGCTCGGGCCTGGAGTGCGACCTTTGATGAGCTCATTGGCAAGCATATAGAGAATTTCTGCAGGTTACACATGCGTATAAATGCCCCTGGAGTGTTAGCAGAGTATCCTGACATGTTTGCTGTGCTCATCATACTCACACTGACAGGTAAGCCACTGAGAGTCAGGTTATACAAAAGTACCTCAGTTTGTGTATGTTCAGGAATGCAACCAATGAATATGTCGTGCTTGTTCTGCAGCTTTGTTGGCGTTTGGGGTGAAGGAGTCCGCTATGGTCAATAAAGTGTTCACCTGTGTTAATGTTGTGGTCCTGATGTTTGTGGTCGTGTCGGGCCTGATTAAAGGAACCCTCAAAAACTGGAGCCTGGATCCTAAGGAAATCCTCAACCAAACATGCTATGAGAAGTAAATACTTTTTTTTTTTGATAGAGGCACGTTATATCTTGTGAAATGTGGATTTTATTACTGATCGAAGTAAAAAAAAAGAAACAGGGAAATTATGTTTTGCTGAAAGTCACAATTATGATGCAACAGATCTTTTCTTCCATATTTTTACATGCATCTGAGTGTAACAAATTATCGTGAAAAATCAGATGTTGATTGGATTTTGAGATGTGATCACAGCATTGTTATTGTATACTAAAAAAAAAAAAAAAAAAATTAGTTTTTTAGCTGAAAATATTAGGTAACTAACCAAAATTATGAAAACTGAAATAAAAACAAATTCAAGTTAAACAGAAGTATATGAAAAATATGTATACAAATTAAAGCTAATTCAAAACAGTAGTAATTGCTCCAGCAGAAACAAGTATATCATTTTCACCAGAATATTGAAATATGACAGGATTAAACATTACAGGGTCACAAAATGAAGAATTTCAATATTTGCATTAATAAACCATTTATAGTAAGATCAATAGCATGCATTTAGAAAACAGAAGTTACAAGAAAAAGAAACACAGTTTTTGAGACACTTTTTTTCATTGCATCTAAGGTAACCAAAAACTCCCCTGGAAGATAAATATATTTGAATTGTATTGGAAAAAAGTTTTTGTTTATGTACTGTGTATATGTAAATACACACACAGTATATATTTGGAACATATTTACTTGCATATATTTATATTTTTTTATATTATATATATTTAATATAAAAATATAAAATTGTTAAATATATACATGCATGTGTGTGTATTTGTATATACATAATAAATATACACACATTACAATTAATGTGTTTGACTGCACTAAAATAAATATTATTGATGATAATCTAAATCACAATGTGAAAAATGCAAATGTTAATGCTCCTAGAAAGGGTTTCTATTGTTGTCTTTGTCTGAGGGAGATACTATAGCTTAGTACTTGTTTGTATTTGCAGTACGTCAGAGCTGTTGCCGTCTGAAAAGAGTTTGGGTGTTGGTGGTTTTATGCCGTTCGGTTTCTCTGGAGTTCTGTCCGGTGCTGCCACCTGTTTCTATGCTTTTGTCGGGTTTGATTGCATCGCCACAACAGGTGAGTTCTTCATTTTCTATAACAATACAATTTAGCTTTTGAGTCTGATCTAACTGAGATGCTTTCCAAAACTTTTTTTTTTTGGCTTCCTGTGTAAATAAAGGCCTTCTCCTCTCTGTTTGTGATTCAGGTGAGGAGGTGAAGAATCCTCAGAGGGCGATACCCATTGGCATTGTAGCATCTCTTCTCATCTGTTTCGTCGCCTACTTCTGCGTATCAGCCGCCCTCACGATGATGATGCCGTACTACATGCTGGATAAGAACAGCCCACTTCCGGTGGCCTTCAAATACGTGGGATGGGAAGGGGCGACGTACGCTGTAGCCGTTGGTTCCCTTTGTGCTTTGTCCACCAGGTGAGAACTACACAGGTGGTTTACAAGTTATGTCCGTTTTGGGGTGTGTTTGTGTATTTGCATAGCATTGTTCGTTTTAAAGCTGCAGTATGTCGATTCTGTGCCATTTTGGCACCAAACTTCTTCAGAAAAAAATACATTTCTATAAAAATACACATGCACACAAATGCTTATTGAAATAATTTAAAGTGGTTATGGTATTTTTTAAGTTTATTTATTTATTGACTTTTTGCTATCCCTTATATGACCTTTTTTTCTGAACTGTGAGGCATAAAGGTGTGTGGAATACATGAATTACTACTAAGTTAATTCAGCTGCAGTGTTCTGAAGTAATTGTAATGTTTTATTTTAATGTGATTTTAGTGCTGGGCGGTATACCGGTTCATACCGCATATCGGTGTTTATTTTTCTTATGATATGAATTTCTTAAATACCGCAATACCGGTGTCATTTAAATAACGTTCGAACGCGACACTGTTAGAGAGGGGTCTCTTATCACTATTGCATTTTGGCGAGGATACAGCTTTGTGTTGCTAAGCGTGAAAGTTCTGAAGCTGAAGCACTAGTAGAATGTGATGAAAGAGAAGTTATCCACAATATTCACATCGACCGCCACAAATATCCACCGTCCGCTTCACCAGCTCCCGCGTCTCTAACACACAAAAGTTCTCAATCCATACGACGATTCCCGTCAATTGCAGGGTTCCCGACTGTCTTAAATTCACTTTTCATAATTTTAAGACCGTAATTACGCTTACATTTCTCAAATAGTGTTATAACTGTCTTGATTGTAGCTTGAATAGGTCTTAAATGAAGGAAAGACGAGGTGTATTCAGTCTGCTGAGGGGGATGTGATCAAAGCCTGGAGTGGATTAAAGCACGTTCCTCTCTCCACTCTAAGCGTTCTGTAATCACTCCGCTCTGGATCCACTCCGGGTTTTACATTCCCGCTCACGGAAAAACTGCAACATGTTCCCTCCATTTAAACATTATCAGGGATTACTGAGGGGAAAGAAACATGTAGCGAACTGTTGTTCTGCTGGCACACCAAAAATCATCCCCGCCTCGGCTGCAGCTTCTCACTGACAACATAGTAACACCACTCGCATCATTCACAGTCGGGTTCTTAGCAGAGAACACAGAGCAGAACTTGAATTTCGGCGCGGGATTGTGGCTATTAATAATTATACTCATTCCCGCAGGTTCCGACAGAATGTATCACATTTGCACGTGCTTTTGAGTCTTGAGAACTCACTCACGCGCTCTCATTTTCTGTGCGCCCACAGATCAGGAGAGTGACAGCTTTTAATAATTATAAGGGGAGTTGAAAATGTGATATATTGATTTAATACAACAGATCAATAAACAAGTACTGCATGATTTTGCTCTATATCATCAACGAAAATAGTTCAAAATAAAGTAACAGCTGAGCCGTTGTGCATCTCTAAAAGCAAATGTATATTTAAAACATTAATGTCCACATGATTCTATGAATTTAATTTCACTCATGCCACCTTTGAACCTCATTAGCCTCATTTTTCTACAATATTCACTCATCATGACACTAAAATATGGCATTCTAAGTCAATCTACTGCAGTTTTTCCTCAGTCATAGAAATGTGGTTAACACCCGTCATACGGAAAAAAATACCGTCATATACCGTGAAACCGGTATAATTTAGAAAAATACCGTGATATAAATTTTTGCTCATACCGCCCAGCACTAAGTGATTTACATATTGTTTCATATGTTTTAGTTCAGGGGTAGGTAACGTCAGTCCTGGTGCCGCTGCTGTCCTGTAGAGTTTAGCTCCAACCCTAATCAAACACACCTGAACTAGCTAATGGTCTTCAGAATTACTAGGGCTACAGGCAGGTGAGGTTTTTTTCAGGGTTGGAGCTAAACTCTGCAGGACATTGGCACTCCAGGACCGACGTTACCTACCCCTGTTTTAGTGTCACGGAAAACGTGATTATACAATCAAATGTTGCACATATATTTCTGTCAAGTATCATAAGCTATGATGACTATAGAAATAGAATGAATATAATTATTATGTTCATGGAATGGGAACCTGAAGTGGGCGGGGCTTAGCCCAGACGGTATCTGATTGGTTATGAACTCATTGCTCTGTTCAGTGGTTGCAAGTCAAAATGTGGGGTTAGTAAGATTACAGTTTTTGAAAGAACAGCATTTACTTGAAATATAAATGTTTTTTACATTATAAATGTCTTTAATGTCATTCTTGTTAGATAAAATTAATTTCTAAAAAAAATACCTCAAACTTTTGAATGGTATTGTATATTTTTAGGATCTCAAAAAATATGGTTTGCTTTTCCATGACAATTTAAAGGCATATTTGTGAAGCTAATTAGCTTCAGTAAATGTTAAATCCTCAAGCTAACTGCACTGCATGACTTGAATCTGTTTCTCTCCCCTCAACTAGTCTGTTGGGCTCCATGTTCCCAATGCCCCGTGTAATATGGGCCATGGCTGAAGATGGGCTGCTCTTCAAGTTCTTGGCCAACATCAATGAAAAATCCAAAACGCCCTTAATGGCCACTGTAACCTCAGGCATAGTGGCAGGTGAGGACGCTCATTTAAACTACTAACAGACTCGCTCCTTTACAGATCTCACAGCGATCCGGCCCACAACCTCTCAAACTGCACCATGACTGAATACGGACTAAACTTATCCTCTAAACTCCAACAATGCCAAACAAATTACCCATAACAACTGCAGCACTGCTTTTTGTGCCAACAATAGGCTTTATTTAAGCATTTATGTTCAGAGAATTGCAGCAGTGACATTAAACTGTTAGGAGACTATACAAAACAACACCGATATACATTTTACATTTAGCAGACGCTTTTATCCAAAGCAACTTACAGTGCATTCTGGCTATACATTTTTTTCAGTATGTGTGTTCCCTGGGAATTGAACCCACAACCTTTTGCGCTTCTAACTAGGGATGTCAATTTTCAATAATTTCCATAATCGATCGTCGTTTAAATTAACAATCAATTAATCGATTAATCTTTAACCTTAACTACTGCAAAATGCGTCTATTGCAGTGGCATATAGTCACCGGCGTGACAGGATGTGCAAATGACACTCAAAATGCCAGCTTCCTCACCCGAATGAAAAGTATTATCCTCACCAGTTTTTCAAATGACTTCATGACCACAGATGTTA